>JBBPQL010000579.1:0-21669 GCA_038092515.1 Boletus subparvulus | reverse complement strand
CGTCCGACAAGACACAAGGTAAGGCTCCGGTCTCGCCGAATCGTGGGTGTTGATCCTATCCAAGGCCATCCCCGCCGAGTCTCATCACCGCCAATCGTGCGTGACCGCACTTGAGGACTCCATTGTTACATCTTCCTTCCTTGTCGTTTACTCCGTGCTCATTGCCTACGTTACAGGCTGGAAGAAGAAGCTCCTGAAGCTTGGCATCTCCTTTTCTCTCTTCGGGCTTATCAACAATGGTGAGTATCATGAGTCTACTTTCATCTTGCGTAGGGGCTGAAGTAATTGGCTCCAGTTTTATATGTGATCATTCTCTCCGCCGCACTTGATCTAGTACCCCCATCCACTCCCAAGGGAATCATCGCTTTTTGCAACATATTTCCGGCTCTGGTGGCGAAGCTTGGGTGGCCGTATTTCCTCAAAGGCAAAATACGGTACACCCGGCGCATTGTTGGATGCGCATTGTTGAGCTTCATTGGCATGCTGGTGAGTGTAGTTTTTGGAATGGGCGGTAATGCCACTCACTGCCCTCAGGTCGTTGCCTTGTATGAGAGTCTATATGCGAGGCTGCTGGGCATCTCTCTCGCCTCTTTCTCATCCGGTAATTCCGATCTTCCTATTCACCATCATAATGTAACCTCACTTTTGGTAGGTTTGGGCGAACTGACGTTCCTGCAACTATCGACTACGTACAATCTTGCTTTGGGAGGGCACAGCGTTGGGTGAGCACATCCAATCAGATCTAGAAACTTTTGGTTCGAACAGACCTGCAGTTACTTCGCCGCCGGAACTGGCGCTGCTGGACTTGTCGGAGCCTTCCTGTGGTGGGAAGTTAGAGGACTTGGCGTTCGTTTAGGAGTGGGCGTCTCTGCGGTGGGCAGACCATCTTTGTATATCCTAGCCATCGCAATCTTACTCCAACCTTTTCTTCGTCAGATACTGCCCATCGTGTTGCCATTGACATATTTCCTCTTGCTCCCACGTCCGGTTGCATTCATGGATTCGCCCTCTCCTGGGTCTTACACTCCTTTGCCCGAAGAGGACCCGGATATCTCGGCAGTGGAGGTTACTGAGGGGGATACCCTTCTCGGTCAGCCACCCAAAATACCGGTATTTTTAACGGGAAGAGATAAGTGGCGCTTAGTGAAACCGATGATATTCAAGTACATGCTTCCGCTTTGTAAGTGTTCTCTGTGGTGTGTGGAACAAAGGCTTGATCATCCCTCGTACAGTCTTGGTGTATACTGTGAGTACATCTCTTAACGATATCAACGTTCGTGTACTCAATTGTCACTTGTAGTTTGAGTATACGATCAATCAGGTACGTCCCTTTGAACCCCCCCCCTGAGACTTTGCCTGCTAAACCCTTCCGCCGCAGGGCGTAGCACCAACTTTGCTGTATCCAGTGCCATCACCAGAACGCGATGGCTTCCTGAGCAAGATCATCCACTCCATAAGAGACTACTACCCACTATGGCAGGTATGGACCCATACGAGCTTATTCATGCGAGTCCGCATCTCATCCGCGTTATCTCATTTGTATTTCCCCATTCACAGCTCGTGTATCAATCCACGGTCTTTGTTTCACGGTCGTCGATCTCGCTTGGCATCCCACCCCTTCCGGAGAAGCTCCTCGCTCTTCCGGCGGTTGCCCAGTTCCTGATCCTCGTGACCTTGGTGTACGAATCGGCCGTCGGGATCTTCTCCGATGATCATCCCGCGAGCAGCATCTTCTTCGTCTTTCTTCTAATCAGTATTGAGGGTATATGCGGTGGACTCGCATAGTAAGTGTCTCCGCTCCTGCAGGGGTGCGAACGAGTACACAGGTTGACGCTCGTGCCTTGCAGCGTCAACGTGTTTTACCGGATCAACCAGGAACGACCTGATCCGTCTACGGTGATCGATATGGAACGATCGAAGCAAGAACTCGAGTTCAAGATCGGCTCGTTGGGCTTCTCAGACTCGTCTGGTATCCTGCTCGCAGCGCTGCTCGCAGTACCGACCGAGGTACAACTCTGCAGAATACAAGTGGCGAGAATGAAGATGCTTTGCAAGGGGCTGTAGCACGCACGACCTGGGGCGTAACCTCTGACCCTCCATTTTTGACGCCTTTTCAGAGCCTGGATGCTTTCGGGTTCTGGGATATATTACACCCGGACTTCGCACGGTTTTAGAACGAGACTACCTTGCGCGTAGGAGTGGTGGTGACGAATACAAGTTTATCATAGAGGGTAAAACATATGACCATCTTAATATAACATTCTGCATATACATAATGGGGTCCCTGGATCTCGAATGTACGCACGATAATCAATATATAACTAGGAGAAGGCTGAAGGTATGCAAAAGAATGAGACAACAAAGTGGACGTAAGCGACGGTGAAACAAACTACTGAAGTTCGGGATACAGTACAAAGTGTTTCGTAGGCATCAATGGGTGGCCCTCGGCGAGCCAACGTACACGCCAAACGACTGCCACGTCTCCTGGAGGTGCTGTTGTTGAAGAGGTTCCTCAGCGACGATTTCGTGCGCTCCGGTATAAGCGTAATTCGAGTTATCGTACTGCGAATATTGCCCCAGTGACTGGGAACGTGACATGGGATCCGGATGGGTTCGACGAAAGTCGTCCCAATGGCGTGGTTGCACAGACGGATCATGGTAGTGGGACATGGGAAGCGCGTGCTGCGACAACGACGACGGCGCGGTGGTGGCGAACGGATACGGGGGACCGGTGTGGTAATGGTGTTGTTGAGTCTGGTAGTACTGTTGTCCTTGGTCTGGCGACCGATGTTGATACGTGGGTTGTCCGTACGAGTCGTAGCGAGGGTCGGGAGAGTGGTATTGATATCCTTGAGATGAACCCTGAGAGGACGCAGATTGGGGGACATCGGATTGGTAACGGTGATATGGGTGCGTTTGCTGGAAGTGTGGCGGGGCCTGCGGTGACGTGCTGGGATACTGCACACCTTCCTGGTTCGACCCATAGGTCAGCCCAGGTGACGAGGTGTCAGTATACGGTGCGTTTGGTTGAAAATCAGGAGGTATAGTGAGGGGATAAAGTTGATGCCGCTCAGTCTGTTGCACCTGCTGTTGTTGCTGACTAGGCACATCTGCTCGAACCCCTTCCAAAGACGCCATGTGTGCATCTGCATCGGTGTAGTACTCGTCCCGCTGGGCGTTCGTCAGTTGTGTATTGAGGTCGCCCTCAAAGTTGGTCCACTGATCACGAAGCGTCGGGTGCAGGTTTGTAAAGCTAGGTATGGCTGGGTTATTTGGAGTAACAGGCACCGATTGTTGACTTGGTCCACCTGTGACGCCGGGAGCATTGTGCATGCCAGAGCCCGAACCGTGACCCAAAGATAAAGCTGGGGAAGCAGGTGCTTTAGTAGCCACTGTGTTGATGCGACCACTAAAAATAGACAATTCGTCTTTCGGCTTCGGCTCCGTTGATGGTGAGAAGATGTCTCTGTTCCTGACGACCGCAGGTTTCGCTGTGTTATATACTTGCTCGGCCTTTTGGAGAAGTCGTTGAAGAATGGGCTGAGCGCAAGTATCATTAACGAGCACAGATGAGCACCACGGTTGGACGCACCAAAAATTTCACCGCACGACCGCCATATGTTGATGCCTCTCTAAAGAGATCGACCGCCTGTAGATATTTAGTTGGTTTAAATACGCCAGAATGTCTCCTGACTCACCCTGCGCAATCCTGCCATAGCAGCAACGGTGGTCTTAGATCGCGTCCCAGCACCTGACGCGTGTGTTACGATGGAAGACAGCATCACCTAAAAGCAGTAGTAAGTCAACGACCAACGCTCCTGCTCAAGTGGAAATCACCAACCGAGCTTGAAAAGGCATGCGTCCACAACACCCAGAAACGTGCTATTTGCGCCGGGAAAAGGTCGAATTGAACGCGCAAATTGCTGAGTATTTCGCAAGCACTATGGTAGCCAGCCAAAAAGGACGGCGCATATTGGCTCTGCATCGGATTAGTAGGGTTGTTCGATACGGCCTCCGCAAAGAAGCACCGATGAATGTATACAAGAACTAAATTGTTATCAGTCGGAATCAAGAATCAGGGATTTGTAAGAGGACAAGTGACTCACTGAAATTCCGATAGTTCAACGGCATGTAGTATTTCATTGCTTCTGCAAGTCCAGCACCCTCGACAGGAGCTTGTTGAGCATACTTTGGCAGCTCCATATCTCGCACCTTGCGATCAAGCTCAATGATCGTAGAGTATTTAGGCACTCTTGCGGTTTGTGTGTTCTGGATGACAGCAGAAACACACTCATATCCAAATTGTGCTTTCCATGCAGGGACTAATGGGATCAACCGTTCAATGCAAGTTTTCAAATGCAAGGCAGAATCACGCACAGCTGGGAAGGACAGAACCGTCGTCATCGATTGTGGGGTCTGGGTCATTGGGAAGCTCGCAGTCGACGAACGGTAGATAAAACGTGGCTAAACGGCCAGTTGCAAGGCTCTGCAGAAAGACTCGATGAACTACGGGCGAGAACGTAAAGCCAAGGCAACATACTTGCCACCCATCCGTGATGAACAACTCCCAAAATAGAGCGCGGCGCTTCTGAACTTCTGAACTTGACAACTGCCAACGAGCGCAATCACGGTCTATCCCTCTATGAGCTTAGATACAACCAACTCGTGAAGGGAGAACCCACGAAGTCCAATCTACAAGTTTGTGAACCTAGCATGAGTAAAGCGTTTAACCAAGTTGGAATCACTCACGCTCTGTGCTAGCTTTGTTGCCAGCCCAAATATACCCCAAGTGCATTCAATGCTGTTTTCGCCACTAACCAGTCCTTGATAGATGGCTAGCAACGCCAGGGTCTGGATGGTCGTTACCGATGGTGGTCTGTCCAGTACTGGTTCCAGGTTCAACGCTGCACGCGTCAAATAGCAGTACATATTAGCTTCCTCATTATCAGGCGCAGGGGGTAGCGAGTTATCGGTGAGAGCGCCAAAGCAAAAGATGACAAAAAGTAACGCCAGCTCATGGGAAGTCTTTCCTTGCGGTTGGGTCGAGCCGCCAGACGAACTCGGCTGTGTCGAGGGCGCGACAGAGCCCGGGAGGAGGAGATCAGAAGCTTCGCTATACCACAGAGGGAGGCACTCTTCCAAAAGCTGTTTCTTGGTGACTGCACCGAAAAACCAGGGTGCCTGGGACAGGTACAGCTCGCATAACTGACGTGCCCGCTGCCACGGCGGTAAATGATTTTGGATGAGATAATTTATGTCAACGGCGTCAGTGAAGACAGGGGCAAGAGGAAATGTCTTGGATAAATGCTTGATAGGCCCAGGAAGGTCACTTAGAGTTGGATCCTTACTCGAGGGTGGAGTTGACATGCTTGCAGGCTCTCTTGACTCTCCCTTGCAAACAGAATAATTGAGTGCGAGGGCGGAACTGACACTCGTCAACTTACAATCAGCAGGCTCTTGATAACGACGCTTCAACAACCAATGCAATAAAAAAATGTACAAATATCACTCACTTCTGAGCCAGCAGAACGACCATAGAAGGTGGCAGCACCATCGTCTCGTAGGGCTAGCGTTCCAAAAGCCTCTATGTATTGGGATTCGTCGTCAGCAGGCTCGGTGATCTTTCGAATTTTATCCTCGTCGACAGCAACGTGTAGGTCGATAATTGACTTGACCTCAAGAAGATCTCGACGCAACAAAGGATGGGGTTCGCGTGGTGCTACGCTTAACTGCAAGACAGTAACTGCATCCTCGAGCTGTCGGATGCGATCACTCATGAGTAATATCTTCTCGTGCAACTTCTCCGTATCGGCGAGCACGAAACTGGCGAAAATGGTGTGTTAAAAGGCCACTTGGATTCTCGGACATGAAACATACCGAGTGCCCTGGCCAGTCGTCAATTTGCCTAAGTACGACATCTAAGAAATTTGTTCGGGTGCGGTCTCTGTGTGCATACCGTTGGGACATATTGCTGAGCATCCACGCCGTTTGCATGATGAACAGGGGACCGTTTTATCGCACTTTAATTTTAGTCTGAAGGGTGATGTCGGTATGACTTCAATCAACACGATAGACAGTGAAAACAGACCGTCGGCATTCCGCGCAAGACATCACACCCCGATTCCGCTTCTGCTCCTTGTCGATCGCCTTCTGGGCCTCCTTACTCTCCTGGCGAGCATTTACCTTGTGTGCTTGTGGCATGCCAAATAGGTTTATGGAGAATTGAGAGTTGGAATGGCCGAGGGCAAAAGGGGAAGAGCAAGGGTCTTCAGAATGCTGGCATGGGCCTTTATGATTTCTGAAGTGGGATATAGTAATAATTCAGGAGTAAACGCGCTGTTAGGTAAACCTTCCAGATGATTGTTCTTGCGAACTTTTAAAAACCCTCTGTGTGATCAGACATGTAGCTATGTAGCTTCCAGCAGCCGACTGACTCGACATGCCCTGCAGTGACTAGCAGGCTTGAGTGCATTATCGATTCAGTGGACCTTTTAAATTTGTAATTTGAAGCCGACGTCCAATTTCATCACCGCAGCATCACCTCTCAATATCAATCCGCGATCATATCATGTCCATAATTATCGGAACGTATGTCAGCGCAAGACCTTGCAGTACACAACCTCGTTGTCGAGGTCGGATAGGTTGGTGCCGGTGGGCCACACGTAATTATTTTTTTGTTCTCTACGGACTTTAATTACGATTGGTGGAGAGATCGACATGGATGATTGGATGGATAACATCTATAGCATGTGATGATGAGATCCAGATCAAGATATTCTAGGTGCGATCCCAAACTCCACAAATCGGATCAATCGTAAAGTGTGGGAGGGTATCAACTGTCCGAAACAGTCACATGTGGCAAGTACAGCGTTTCCGACTTCAGCGAACGCAGTAGAAGTCTCCTGAGTCTGGAATCGCCGGACAAGATACATTCTAAATACTATGCACCCCCAGGGGCTTAAAGCTACATATGGACGAGAAAGAAATAACGTGCAGAGCATTGTCCTCAACAAATCGAAAAGTAGGTGAAAGGAAGGAGGGAAGGAAACTAGTCGGACTTTTCCCTGGTACCCGACGCGCCCCAACCAAACCAGCTGGTCGGCCTTGCAGCGCGTTCCGAGCCCGACCCCTTCCCCCTTCCATCGACCTCATAGCCCTCCTCATCGCTCGGCTCATCAACTTCTTCGAACCTCATCCCCCGCGCCCGCAGTTCAGAATCAGAAGAGTTACGCGAAGAAGCTTCATAAGAACCAGAAGCAGCAGGAACAGGTCTCGGTTTTGGTTGCGGCTCCGCCTTGGTCTGACGTCTGGGGTCACGTGTAGACTGGGCGGAATCCAGGTGTAGTATCTGCGAGCCAGCGGGAGTCCGCCAGGCTTTCTCCGTGGCGGTGCCTGAGGCAGTCGCACCCTGCGATATAAGCGCGGCACCCGATGCGAGGAGGGTAGGTCCGTAAGAGCGCCAGAGGCCTGCGACGAGTTGGGCGGGGCCAGACACTGGGTCACCCAAGGACGGAGCAGCACCCACCCCGACTCCGCCAGTGCCAGGCCCATACTGAACTTGTTGCTGTCCAAGTGCACCAACAGTCTGGTCCCACAGCGCACGGAAACGTTCTTGTACGCAGCCGTACAAACGTGCTTTGAAGGAGGCGAGAGTGGCGTCAATTTGTGACTCATGCGAGTGGAGGAAGGGCTGGAGGTGATTGATGTAGATATACGAGGATCCGCGAGTTTGCGGAAGGACAAGGTAGAGAAGAAAGAGCGTTTTCATCAAATAGTACATTGGGATCCTATGATGTCGATCTGCGTTTTAGTGGATGCGAGGTCGCACGACAGATTGACTGACCAGGATACAAGCCATTCGGCGACGTATTCAACCCCAACGATGCAACCAAGTACGGACCAGTACATGAGCCATCGTTCCAGGTCCTCCTCAGACGCAGGTCGCTGAGAGAGTGTTTTATAGGATGCGTAGCCAGGATAAAGGAAGGCAACCACCGAACTAGCAAACCCGGCGGATTCATAACAACGAACGCGCGAGATAAAATTTGGAACAATACCTTATTATGCATGAAGTCAAGTAGAAGAGCATGGAGCTGGATGTCTGATGATTTAGATGTAGAGCCTGTCGAAGCCGTGGATTTGTCTTGCAGCGACTCGAACACGTTTCGTGACAGCCACGGCAGTTTAGTAAACATGCTTACGTGTTCGCGGAACCAAACGCGCTCATTAAGAACGCGTCCAAGTTGGACGCGACCGTGTCTCCTGAGTCGTCCACTACATCATGGCACGCAAAAAGAAGGCTCGTCTCACACTAAAGAAGAAAACTGTAAAGAAATCCGACAAGCAGGTACCTGGAGGACTCAGTGAGCGCAAGTTTGCCGCCCTCAGTCAGGAGTACGGCTCGTTCATACGTGAGCTCAAGCTTGGTCACGGTGATGATATTATGACTAATTTACATGCACAGAAGAGGACTCTGATCACGAGGAGCGTGTATACCGTACGGGAGATGTGTATGCCACATTATTTGTGTCTACTCATCTGATCTAGTATCTGACCGCGATCTCAGGGCCTACCTCGAACACCAAGACTCGGGAGACAGTGGCGAGCTCATACAAGACAATCATTGGATCGGGAAAATCGGTGAGATCCGAGGAGATAGTCCCCATAATGTAAGAGCCTCTCCAAATCATGTGTCTGGCCAACATACTAATTTGGCTCTCGTTAGGTATGGGTTCGTATACAGTGGTTCTGGTCACCACAAGAGGTGGCAGAAGTCATCAAATCCTTGTAAGTTTCCTGTCTTCTCAGTTGTTTTCAATGCTCAGGTTAGATCACAGTGACCCCACCATTTGTGGCAAGTACGAAAAGCTACTTTCAGACAACCATGACATTGTCTCAGTTCATTGTTTTATTGGTGAGTACACTTCGTTTATTCAGGTGGCATGTAATTATAATATATTTGATTCATTAGATCATGTGGAAGTCAAGAACTTTGAAGAGACTAACATTTACCAATTCTCTATTGGGGATGAAGAGTGGTTCACGAGGTATGAGTTTTTGTATGATGCAAGAAGAATCACTGTGAGTTCCTATTCCTCTATTCTCGCCCTCACACTTAGAATTCGTGCCTGACTTTGTATCCAGCCCAAGGTAACACATGTTGCCTGCTCCATCTGCAAGATACCATATACCCCGGGAGCGGAAAAGATCCTCCACTTTTGTCCACGTCTAGGCTGTCGCAAATTCTACCACCAAGCATGCTTAGTGAAGCATGATTATGTGGAGGAAACTCGTAAACACAGGCTTTTGGAGACTTGGCCTGATGTTGACAGGACAGCCCCTGTGGAGACACTTTGTGACACATTCCCGGGCCGCCCCAGGAAGAGGCAGAAGATACATCATTCAGACTCGGAAAAGGAAAGTTCACATGACCCCCTTTCAGGCATTCCAGCACTGTTAGTTGCTGTTGCGGAGCAACCAATTATCAGGGGCACCCAGGGAGGAGGGGTTGTTGGGAACATTGCCTCTGTCGCTGCTGCCAGGCAACTTATCTACAGGTCACTGACTGGGGATGGTGATATCCCAGATGACTGGGAATCAAAGATTGATACTTCCACCGCAGCATTTCCAGACACCGATACCTTTCCTAATTGCATGTGTCCAAATTGTTACAGTCCCATCTAAACCCGTTATCTGCATTCCATTTATTACAGCATATCATTCTGCATTGCATTTATCCTCACGAGATCATAATCTACCCGTCCATCATACACACTATTCCACACAAGTGATTCATTGAATACAGGTCTTCCAATTGTCCGAACGTTATTGAGACCAAAATATTTGAAAACGAGTGCAACGTCGAATATTAGAACGGAAAACAGTAAAATACTAAAACAGCATGATCATGCATGCTGTTGCCCTGACTAGTGCTAAATGACGGGAATACTAGTGGTAGTACTACAAACCGAGATCCAGAAACGTACGAATGAAGTATCCAGGTGTGTCAACCAAACCTTAAATCCATGCCCGATGCTAAATGGACCACCAACCCGCAAGGAAATCGGAGCGCACGGCAAGATGATCAACTGTCGTCGCTGTCGCTCCTCCCCTTGCTTGTTCGGGCCTTTGTCGACCTCGCAACCGAACTCGAAGAGCGGCGGTCGTCGTCCTTGCGTTTGCGTTTACGCTCGGTTTCGCGCGTGTTGAGTCGCACGCCCCATCTGGCGAGTTGCTTTATAACGCCGCGTGAGCAAAATACGTAGAACGATATCTAAACCAAGATACTACCTTTGTCAGTTCCGTGGACGGTTGTAATCCGGGAAACTCTTTCGTCGAATAGATCCTGAAGGCCCCACCAAAACATTCCGCTTGAACGGGGAGGTCGCCATGACCCGACGTTCGCGAGAATATATCGAAATAGCGGTACCGCAGAAAGAATTGACCCTCTGTCTTGACCGCCAGATCCTGAAAGACGTTCGTCAGCGACTTGCGCCGCAGCGCCGGCGAAGCACACTACTAACTGCAAAAGGAAAGACCAATGCCTTTCGACCCTGATACTCGATAGTCGCGGGTTGGATAAAGGTTGCGCCGGACAATGCGGTCATGCAATTCATGTCTTCTGTGATGGGTTGGTCCCAGAAATATGTGAGTATTCGTTGACTGGGGGTGGGAGGTTGTTGCGTCGTTGGCGGGACAGCAGGCCGAGTGGGTAGCGTGAGGGGCGGCAATTGTATAGACGCCAGGTTTGAATGGGGGTGGTAGAGGGGCGCGCGTGATGACTCGGGCGGTTGATGGAGTGGAGCATGTGCCTGGTGGTGGTCCCGAACTTGCGTTAAAGCGGGCGGATCCCGCGCTGCGGTGGGCACAGGGAAAAGATCGACATTGCACAAGAGTCCAAGCGTATTGACCTCGCTTCCGAAGCATGAGCGTCTCTTGTCTTGTGAGAGCGGATGTGCACGTTGTGGGCACTACTCACGAGTAATCCTCGATTTCCCTCTCGTACTGTGCTCCTGTGCCGTGATTGAATACTTGGTATAACTTGAGTAATACGACTGGCGGGGGATCGAGTGGACGCCGATCAACCCTTGCGTACCTAAGACGCAGAAACAGCGTCAGAAATTTGGTGATGAGAGGATAAGAGCAGCGGGGAGGAGGATTACTTTCGGCCCAAGTCAGCCTTTTGAATTTCGGTCATTTCTGCGCGGAGGGTTTGGCCTGCGAACGAACCAGAGACGAAATGGATGGGGAGGTTGATCCCAGAGTTGCTCGTCCGACGAGGGGGGTTGGATGAGTGCATCAGGGCATCCATGAACGCACGAGGAAACGAGGATGGACAATGGATTCACTGCGCTGATCTAGCTTCTTTGGGTGCAACGCCGATCAGGTCGTGTTTTGCGCGAGCTGGACGGATATGGGGCGAGCGGGGCAGCGTTCTCGAAGTTGAAAAAGCGAGCTGGGCTCTTTGAAGTTCCAGGGCTTCCTCAGGCTCGTTCCAAATTGAGACGCATACTTTTTTGCGGGTACCGAATTCGAGCCGCCAAGCCAACTCATATGTAGGGAAAACCGGAGAGCAAGAGTGCCAATAGGATTCGACAACTATTGTTGTGGACGTCGGTCTCAAGTACCAAACCAAAGTACACCTTCATATTCGTATCTTTGTTCCAGCGAACTTCGAAAATCGTCCAGTTTCCCGGAACACGGCGCAATGGCGGTGACAGTGTGATCAACCAGTACGCCTTCCAAATTTACCTACGCTGTGCCCACTTGCAGCACGATGACTCATAAGTGGGGCCAGATCGTGCATGATGCTCCCGCCCACTTTTCGAAGTCCTCGCTGGTCCTCGATGTGCCTCGTGCCACAGCCAGTACCCACGGTAATCCTCGATTGGATCATCCGGCAAGGTTAATATAATCAACTGCACAGCAAGCGATCGTCCACCTGGCACATGCCAATGACGTGGGCTCGTGCCCTGTCCAAGTATGACAGGGGTGAGGACAGCGTCCACGCACGTCATACGACTCCTGGAAACCATCTATAGTATTGGAGTGTTCATCAAGTTCGTACGCTATCCGTAATACATTAAACCACCAGGGTGTCCGATGAGTAGTAACGCGATCGGTGGTCAAATGATGCTAGCGGCAGTGTCCAGGATTCCAATGGGTAGGTAAAATCAAGGTGGGTAAGCGAGGAAAAGGGGAGCGCAAAGAAAGTACAAGTAATCGTGGATAGCTTATAGAATGCAAGTAATATGAATGGGAGATGACTAGTTAAAGATTTTGGCATAACGTGCAATTCAGGGAGATCTTTTGACGGAATGCAGCAGCTGGAAGAGCAAACGAATGAGACGAGTTATGGGAAGCCATGAGCGAGACTTACGGAGTGCGATGAGGGCGGTGAATATGCCTATGCAGGCTATGTAGATAAAGCCATACTTGATGATCTGCCGGAGAGTCAGAAAATGGATATTCGGATCACACAATGCTACTCACGATCCGGCGACGTTGCTTTCTCTGCTTCAAAGAGTACAACGGAGCACGAATCTGTTTCGACGGACGCAGCCAGACTAACGCGTTGGTCAGTAGTAATCACGGGCAAATAGTAAGTTGACTTACACAACACCATTGCGTGCAGACGGTCAATGTAAGGTACGAGGATCGGTGGCGTCATCATGAAGAGCAGGAAGTGACCGAGCAAGAGGTCTGAGCTCCAGAGAGATAATTCGATAATCTTCACCACAAATTCACGAGCAGGTTGCGACATCACGTGGGACCCGAGACCGCGGCCGTACCATCGACCTGTCCACCATGCGCGGTTGGTTTCGTCATGCTTGAACTCGCGAGACAAGAACACGGCAATCAGGATCTTGTGGACGGCACGCTGAATGGCGATAACCGCAATGAGACCAAGAACCGCGTGAGACGCGTTCCAGGTTTCCAGGAACCACTACAACATGGTTAGTCTCGGCCATCTTCAAAATATCGTGTCACGTACGAGGAACTCGAAGAACCCGAGCATTCCTACGACACCAAGTAAGTGCGCGATGGAAGCCATGAGAGACCCAAACCTAGGGAAGGTGGGATCCATCATGGGTCCGAGGAACAACGATATGAGGAATAACGCAAGGAGCACTGCGGCATTCCAGACAATGGGTCCGAGGGAGATGACGGCGATCCGAATCAATGGGCTCGGAGGCAGCTTTCCGGTAGTGTCGGGGAACGACTTCACGAACATGTACGCGATGATGAATAACACGGCCATCACAACCGGGAAGATGACCTCGGAGAAGAGTACATTCCGCCACTTGGCGCGAGGAACATCGCCTGAAAGTTTTTCAGATGGAAGGCCGAGTTTCTTCTTCTTGTACCCAGTAATCATCGTTCGTGACAGTCGGCAATACCCGATCCAGGAGTTGTTGTGTGAACGCGAGTTTCCACGGGACATCCACCGCAAGAATTCCCTGAAAAGAGACATAAATAAGGGCAAGTGGAAATAGACAAACATGACCATACCGATAGTCGATGATGAAGTCAGAAAACACGAATTGGTGAGGATTAAACAGGAAAGGAGCGACGCAAAGTGCGAGAATGGAGATCCAGAAGTAGATGAGATACGGTGTCCACCACGCCATCGTGACGTAGAGAAGCATGATCAATGTTCTCATCCCGAGGTATATGCTTGGGCCAGCGAAACGAGAGAACAGGATGCTGAAGGATAGGCGGGTTGTAGCGAAGCCACGCCCGGTAGCAATGTACCTGGCACCACCGAATGTAAGATTGCTGATGATGGAATGGGTGTAAATTTGGGTTGAGAAGACCTCAAACACCGCAGAGAAGGACAAGAATTGCTTCCCAAGTCGAATGATCGCCCGTCCAGTGCCACGTTCGACCAATTCTGATACACGTATGAGACTCATTACCATTATATGAAGCCAAGGGAAGAATTACCTTGAATGAAGAGCGGCAAGAACGCAATCATGAACACCAGGAAGATACTGATGATGCAGCGTTCGATCCACTGGAAGACGGGACTGAGATTATAGCAGCCTGGGAGTGCGCCTCCGCTCGATGTGTAGTCGCAGATCACAACTGAAGAATTAAGAGTCCCCAAGAACACCACTGGTCACGTGATTAGCACATATCGGAAGGATTGGTTCAATGGAACGTACTCGTCACAACGAAGCATTGAACGGCCAGGATGACCAGCATATTGTTGATGTGGAAACCAGGGTGGCCATAGTAGAAAGTCAAGAACCGATCGATCGGGAGTTGGGTCCCCAAGTAATAGTATTCTCGACTGAGCATCTGCTCTCCCATTCCCGTCCCGATCTTCGTCTGGAAGTTCAAGATGGTACCAAAGCCAAGATCACGACCCTTCCCACACTGATAGTATTCCGTGTGTTTGATGCGACCGCCGCGACCTATGGCATTCATTCCAGCAAAGATATCCTCGTTCAGGTGCAGTCCTTTCTGAGCCTTGGAAACGCCGCCACGAGTGTTCATGTAGAGCGCATTCAGGAAATCGGGGTGACCATAGTGAAGTTTTCCACCGATCCATGCCCACGAACGTGCAGAGAGCGTTCCGAACGTCTGTTCCTTTCCAGCAGCGATATCTCCGAGAATACCTATGTTCTCTGAGAAGATGTACTCGCGAGCACCAACAATGGCGACCGGAGGCTTCTTGAACTCTTTGTGGCCAAACTGAGCGTATGGGCTCTGACTCGACACAGAGTACTCTTCAAATTCACCAAGGACGTTACGGATCTTGAGACATTCTTCGAGGTAGTTGTCTTGGTTGGCATCGATAAGCTGAAGGTACTCGCCACGGTAGAAGACGATTGCGTGGTTCTGGTTGTCCGATTTCCCGTCACCAAGAATGGGGTTACCAGGAAGTTCGATGCGGAACTTTGGCCGACGACGTCCAGTCTCTGGGATAAACTCTGAATGGCCATCAATGAGGGCTGAGAAGAGGCGAGGATCACCGCCCTCCTTGCGTGGGGGCTCTTCTTCCAGGTAAGCAATCTGAAGATCAGGGTACGCGCGCAAAAGGAACTCGGCGTTCTCGTGTTCCTCCTTGTTGAATTTGGAGTAGCGTTGCATCGAGACAACGAATTTGAACTTGCGTCGAGCCATCCGTTCCAGCTCACGCTCCAGTTTGTCGGTGTTTCCGCCAAAAAGTTGAACGACCTCAGGATTCTCAACGCGATAGAGAAGCTTGATGGCCTTGGCGTAGTTCATCATCCCGGAAACCGTGCGGTAGAGTGTCTGCGCGCGCAGTGACGCCCAGATCCGCGTGCGGAGAGTGAACTCGGGAGCAGCGCTCTTGAACCCAATACAGTAGAAGGGAAGGTCATCCATCTTGGACTGGCCTTTCTCATCTGTACCAAAGGGGGTCGTGTTGTTGAACATTGTTGACTCCTCAGCGAGAATCTTGGTGTCCTTGACGAAGTTGTCCCATTCGACAGGATGAAGCTGCTTCAGATACTCGAGAAGAGTGACACGAGCGTTCTGATCCTCTTCACGGATAATCTCCCTGAGAGATAGGAGAATCTGGGCACATATTAGCGCGGGCTATGACGTACTTCTCACGCAACATACCTTCTCGTTATAGTGAGGCGTAAGGACTGTGAACGTTGGCATTGCATCGACCGGTATAGGTTCAGGGAGATCGATAGTGAGGGACTGAGCAAAGAAAGATATCCGACGCTCAGCTTCACTACCGGTTGGGAAGAACTCGCCCTTGAATCCCTTGTCGCTCTGAGAAATGAAGAAGGGCGGCGCCCGCAAACTGCGTTTCCCATCCTGACCCGTGTCGACTTGATGATACAACAACTTTTGCACGTGTTCGATGGACAGCAGATGCTCTCGGTACATAGAGATGATGACGGCATTCCATATTTGCGAGACGAGCACCTAACTCAGGATTAATGCGATGCCCAACCGAAGGTGTTACGCTCCATACCTTTGGCTTGTACTTTATTTCCATCTCCCGTGTGGCAAGCAACTTGGCGTAGATCCGCTTGGGTAACCGCGTGAAGATGTCTTTCCATGGGGTCCAAATCGAAAGCCCAATCATGAATGACCGCGTGATACTGAACACAGTGTTCCAGATGATGTACCAGAGGAAAGTATCCAAGAAGAAGAGCACCAGATCCATGATATACATGATGGTCAAAGTGAATGCTGCTTGGTTCGAGCACAGGGATGGGCCAAAGTACTTGTCGTTGCAGCCTTGGATCTTCATGTTCACCATCACTGCAATAGGATCACGGAACGACAGAGTGAGGAAGAAGTACGATTCCGTAGCCTTGCAGCCGAAAATGAGAGCCCACAATGCAAGCGAAGCGAGTCTTGCCTGCCGATGTAAGCTTGGGTATGATGCAGTGAAGGTCTGGCTGGCGAGATACTTCCTCGACTTTCCGGCAACCCTGTCACCAAACATGCGACCAGAAGGCATGATAGCAAACAAGAGGGTGGCGACAGCCGAGATGAAGAACTGCACAATACCAAGGATGAGCGCGAGAGAACCGGAATTACCACCTGAGCTATACTCCGCGATGGCGATGTAGACCGTTGGTCCAGCAGTCAATGCTAGAGTGATGAGCAAGAATAACAGTCGACGGGAGAGATGTGAGGTATTGTTCCAGGTAGCGGGAATATACGAGAATTCCGCGATAGTGGCAGCGATCATGATGAGTGTGGCTACAGCGCCACCCAGAGCCGTTACGGACCATGACAAGGCAGGAGAATTGACGACAGTGTTATCCGCTTTGGTGATCTGATAGACTTTGGGGGAGTTGAATGCCGTGTAGAACCAGTATACAGAGATGTGAATGACCCAGATTCGGTTGAAGTTGACTAGTAGGTGACCAAAAGAACGTTTCTCATAATATGTCTTGAAGAACGCTCGATTCCAGTCAATACGGTCGAACTTCATATACCGATGAGATGGTGGCAAGTCGATCAACCTCGTCTAAGAAGATCTTGCATGAGCACCGAAATATGCACTTGGAGTAGAAGGATACCTTGTCTGAAAGCATGATTCGGGCGATGCCTTCTGGGTACCAGAACAACTGATTGACGTCATCATAACCAATGATGTCGACGTGATCCTTTTCTTTGCGTACGAATCTGCCATCGACGACCTCGTAGCCTTGATCACGGATGAAAAGATAGAGAGGTTTAACGACTGCACGAAGGTAGAGCCCCTCGGGAACTGGATCGACACGACTCTGACACTCCGGGGAGCGGTAGTAGTCGTCTGCGCACTTGAAGATGAAACAGAGACACTCTGGGACGAATCGAACCTGGGCAGCCTCGCCCCAAAGAAGGAGGTAAAGGGCGATTTGGCGCAGACGGTCGTATTGGCTCATGTTGTTCATCGCCTGGCGCCAGCGCTCCATAGCGGTCTGCAAAGATTTTTCGCTGACATTGCGGAGTGCATTGCGTCTCGTCGATCTGAGTCGCTGAAGGCCGGGGTTTTGCACGTGGCCGACGGCATCATCAAGATCGAGCTGGGCAGCGAAATACCATTTTCGGTAATTCGCATGTTCGCCGCCGATGTAATCGGCATGGAGCGTCAGCAGCGCCTGGTTTGGTGACATTCTCGACGCCCGACTGTCCAGAAGCTGCATCAGGAAATCAAACTACCAGAAATCATCAGCAACGCCACAAAAAAAAAATTAAAAGAAAAAAGAAAAAAAGACAAACCATGTTCCGCATTGAGTCCCGTTGGAAACCAAACTTTTGGGCCAGGTCAAGGAAAATGTCCTCGATTTCTTCCTTGGACAGCGGTATCTGGCGCTCTGTCGTCCATGCGGGGTACTGGTCCTTGACACCAGACGGCGGAACGTACTCGACAAATGCGGTGGCGCTCGACTCTGACGGTCCCATCCGCGACTGTCCCAACGACTCTGCGGACGGTGCATATCCACGCCCATAGACGTCGATGTCTGAATCCGTATCTTGTTGTGCTAGAGAGCCATGTGAACAATCAGCAGTGGTGTGCCAAAACGTGCATGCTCACCGTATGGGTCATATGTGCCATTGTGATCGTAGTATCTCTCTGGATCATTCAGGCCATTGTTGCTGCTGTCGGACGCATAGGTGTCTCTGCGTCCGTACGAGTCGACGTTGTCAGAGTCATTGTCGCCGTATACGTATCGACGAGGAAATGCCGAGGGACCGAATGGATCTGCATGTTCGAGTGTTGGCGAAGTGGAATGGGGATAGGACATTCTCGAAGATGCCCTGGAAGGCCTCGGGGATGGGCCAACGGTGTCGTTGTTGCTGCCGTCGGAAGCGAGGAGGCTCGAGGTGGGTGCAGGAAGATGGTGTGGTGTGAACACCTTATTGTGCGAACCGACTAGGCGCACTGAGTTCCCACCGCGACTAAGCGAGTCCGAACCGGTTCGATTCAGAGTGCCGATCAGAATCACAACCAGACCGCAGCCAGCACTGATTACGGCCCGAGATCAGCTTGAAGCCTCCCACTGGCTATTCTTCGAATTTGTATTGACATGTAACTCGTACGCCCGCAGTAACCTCACTGCAACGGGCATCCCTTCATTCAAACCAGCGCATTTCGAACGACAAACTCATATCCGTCGTTCCGTGCCCACACGGCTCCCTGCACAAATAGACAAGAAGCCTCCCATGCCACCTCATCGCTCAGCTCCACAGCTGATTGTGGCAATTTGTTCCAAAATCGGCTTACTGTTCCCGGTCCTCTTCTTAACGGGGCACCAAGTAAAACGTAGAGTAGCGGTACCACTCGCTGTTATCGTGTGTGCCACCGAGAAAGTTGGCGTTTCAATACGACATACACTGCGATCCCAATGATCACGACGAAGATAGTAACGGCCTTGGTGCCGAAGACACCAGTCTCATGTTCGACCTATTCCACGGAGATCACAATCCTGCATCGGAACTAAGGAGGGGGCGATGGAAACAACGTACGACGGATGTGAATGGCGAGAGAATCGGGATGGTAAAGTGTGAAGGCTTGCTCGACTTGCCCCCGGGATCCCGGTCAGGTGTGATCTTCATCACCAACAAGCTCATGAACCCTAAAAGAAGCACGAGGCACATCACCTACAGCATGGTCAGCCGGTTGCGCCACAGCACAAGGTTATCAGAATGGGGTCACTACTGACCATCAACCGCTCCAACCTCCTCTGCCTCTCATCGTTTGCATGCAATACAGCCCCAATCTCCCGCTTGTAATGGTTAGCATCGCCCGTCGAAAGGGGTACCGTCCAATGGAAGCTTACCTCGCGCTTCTGTTCTTCTATTCGTCGCATTTCTGCCAGTTCACCCTGGTGTCCATCACGCGCTGAAAGCAAGGTTTCCGCCACCAGAGCTCGTGTAGCCCAATATTGCTCAACCGTTGTGCGAGGCGCTGCAACCAACGGCGCAGAGAACCATGTGCTTCTCCTTTGTAGATTTGTAGAACCGCTGTTCGAGTCGTCGCCAGACACTTTCAACCCACTACTAACTGCTAACTGCATGGTACGCGACATGGCAGTCGTCTTGGACGCGTTTGAAGCTGGGGACATCGTGGGTAGTTCGCTAGGTCGGGGTTTCCTGAGTTTGTTCATAACGGCGGCTGGGTTGTGGTTGGGGAGAGTGAACCCAGGTCCCAACGACAAAAGCCATCACCACCCTGCCTCCGCGGTCACCTCATGTAAGAGCAAAAACAGAAATACAGGTTGTCCGCACGAGGAAAGGGAATATATAAGTGTCAATGGAATACACCTGGAGATAGTACACCTAGATCCGTCCTCCGCTATATACAAATAGATATGTGCATGACAACAATATATCACATTCATATCGGTGGTCGAGCTTCACAGCTTGGCAGCCTTCACAGCCAACTTTTGCTGTAGCTTAGCCTGGTGTATGAGCGCATCAGTGCTGGGAAATCTCACATCCCATACGTCAAAAGACTCACGTTGACAGCATCCATGTACTTGTCAGTGACAACCCAGTGTTCTCTCTTCATGTTCTTCCCATGAATTGCGAGCGCGAGGTCCTTGGTCATGATGCCATCAACATCGATGACCTCAACACAGGCCGCCTCGAGGGCCTCACAGAAATGCTTGAGTGGCTCGTTGCCGTCCAGCTTGGCACGGTGGAGGAGGTCGCGTGTCCATGCGAAGATCGAAGCAACGGGGTTCGTCGACGTTTCGTTGCCCTTTTGGTATTCACGGTAGTGGCGGGTGACGGTGCCGTGTGCAGCCTCACTTTCGACGATCTGGCCGTCTGGCGTGATGAGCTCGCTGGTCATCATGCCCAGCGAGCCGAAGCCTTGTGCGAGGATATCGGACTGAACGTCACCATCGTAATTCTTACACGCCCAAACAAATCCTCCAGAGGATTTGATGGCCTGAGCAACCATGTCGTCGATGAGACGGTGTTCATAGTAGATGCCGAGCTTCTCGAATGCAGCCTTGTATTGGGTGTCATAGATTTCTTGGAAGATGTCCTTGAAGCGACCATCGTACCGCTTCATGATGGTGTTCTTGGTGGACATAAACTATGGAACAGACTTGGTACCACGAACGTGTGTCACGGAGATGAAAATGACGTACGAGAGGCATCTTCTTCAACAAGGCCATCTTAAACGAGGAGTGTGCGAAACCTGTGATCGACTAGAGAACAACAGAAATGAAGAAAGTTGCACGTGGAATCGTTCGAACCGGCATACCTCGTCGGTGTTGTCATGCTCATAGCAACGCCATTGCCCTTGAAGTCATAGATATCGAGCACGGTTGGCGCACCACCGTTAGCTGGACTGTAGACGGGCTGCAACTTTCCAGCTCCGGGAACGAGGTCGGTTGAACGGTACTGCCAAGGGTCAACACGGAACACCGCGCGCATCAGGAACGGAACTGACCTGATCACCGAAAGCATGACGACCAATAACGATGGGATTCACCCATCCTGGAATAGGCTTGGGAATTCGCTCAAGGATGATGAGTTCGCGGAAGACTGTGCCGTTTGGACTCTTCCACATCTCCTTGAGTTTGAATTCCTCGACACGCGCCTCATCGGGTGTGATCGCACACTTGATGCCAACCTTGTATTGCTGGATCGCCTTTGCAGCCTCGATTGTTACGCTATCGTTTGTCTACCTTTTTTCTGAATTTTCTGTAGGGAAGGTCTAGTCGACATGCCCGCATACCTGGCACGGTGGTCTTTGAAACCAAGGTCAAAAGTATTTGATGTCTAGTTGAAGATAAGGAAGGATGAGCTACATGAATGGTGAGTCGACTGTGGCAACGTGGAGAGCACGAGAGAAGGATGGACATACTAGTACTAGGACCTCCCGTTGGCGAGCTGCTGGGAGTCACCGCCACCATGTAGTTTGCGAGCGGGCGGGCGGGCGTCCGACAGCTGGGGAACGTTCCCACTCGCGTTTCGTGATCTGCTGACGTATGGCATTTATTTCGACCCTCTTCGGCGAATAGATTAAATGTTTCCACTCTTAGTACTAGCATTACATACAAGTACATCGAACAGTCGACCTTCATAATACTATCATACAAGGAACGGCGCACCACTTGTGGGTATAAAGTAGGCACTGGGAGTATAGTGGTAATTCCTGTTTATATGCAATTATGAAACCTTCTGCAACGGAAAACAAGCCATGATCATGTCGTCCTATCA
>JBBPQL010000578.1:0-21680 GCA_038092515.1 Boletus subparvulus | reverse complement strand
AAAGTTTTCTTCGCCACCGTCGCCGTCCACTACCGAGGTAAACAACATGTACGGGGGCTGGAACCTCACTGTGGGTGGACTGTTCTTTGCCAACGGTCTCCGTACGTATCCATGCCCTTTGCGTCACGCTCTCGCTTGCCACTCACACACGGCAATATGTACAGGTGATCCTTGGCGGGAGGCTACCGTTTCGGCAGACGGTCTCAACAAGGCTAGCACGAGCACGCAGCCCATCTACGAGAGCGACGGCTTCCACTGTTCGGATCTGAGCGCTAAGAATGGCGTTGTCGACGAGACGGTCTACGCCGTTCAGATGGCTGGCCTCGAGTACATGAAGACGTGGCTCGCATGATATCTTGAATTGTACACATATATATATCTACATGTTGTCTTCCGGACAAGACCGGGTTTAAGCTACACACATTGTGGATCATTTCATTACTCTCTGGCGTATTTATGGAACCCGCCCGCGCTGGCGCACCGCCTCGCTGGTATTCGTGCAAAAGCTTACTCACTTCCGACACGTGAATGTTCTGCTCCGTGCACTCGACAAACTGGCCGGCCAATCAGCACCGACGCTCTCTGCGCATCCCCGCACGCATGCACCCGTCTTGACATCCCCGCAATCCAGTCCGTCAACCGTTTCCGCCTTTGTGACGACCCAGGCGCGGACGAGGGCGCAGCGCTCACGTTCGTTCTCTTGGGCTTTGTCCGCCCCCTGCTCAGCATGCTCTCAAAGCTCTTGATGCTCCTCGTATCGTGGATTTCCTGCTCCGCCCACCCTCGCCACCCCTCGCCACGGCCTCACTCTCCTCAGAGCCCTCCCCCTCGTTCCCACTCCGAAACGACGGCGGTCTCGGAGACACCTCGACGAGCTCCCATTGGCCCTTTTCCTCGAGGTGACTACTCCGGCTCTCGGCCGGACGGGTTGCGTCCGTCTCATCGCCTATGCCCGTCCGGTAGAGGGCGGGACGGTGAGGGAGAGATAGGACGACTGTGGAGGACAAGGAACAATGCATGGAATGGATTGGATTGGTGGAGAAGCGGAATGTGAGTGACTGCAGGAGAGGTCAGCGATGGGGCTGCAAGGACGAACCCAACGAGCCATCACTGGCAACGGCCGTTGCAAATGTGGGTGGTCCACAAGGAATCAATGCAGGTGCCAGGTGCCCGTTGCAAGTTGGTGCTGCTCGTCTGCAGTCGAGGTCGTTCTCTGAGTTTGGTGCCCATGTCCTTGTCCCTACCCCACAGGAGAGAAGGCCTTGTATGCGTTCTCGGTCGATTTGGGATGCGGAAGGTCATGAGCTGTACTAGGCTTTTAGAATTCACACGTTACATGTCGCACATGGGACCATAGATTGTCAGAACGGTGACTAAAAGGGAACCCTCATAATATGAAAATCTCTCGTTTTGACGAACACCTTGTTGCGTGCCCATCCTCAGACACTTGTCACGTGGTATCAAAGTCAAGCAGACATCGCCGAGAATATCATAAATCCGCCTTTTTTGTGATGTACCATAGGGACATTCGGAAGAGGGTGGTCTAAACTGGACACATGGGAATAAACAGTGCCAACGGTACATTTATTTGCAATACCTAGGATACGGAACGAGGGTGGGTGGTTAGCTAGCGATACAATGAAGATGCATGGCGACAATATTGTGTGACAAAACGAGTGGGAGTAGCATCATTGAGTGAGCAGGTTCATGATTAGCGGATACAGATTTAAATGTAAGGAAGGGAGAACGCAAAAAAAAAGTCCATGCATGACGACCAGGTCAAGCATCGATCGTATAGTACTCCTGGTGAGTCTCCAACATAGACTGGTCCCAGCCGTCGATCCCGGCTTCTACCATCCACTCGGGGCACAGACATCCCTGCCGGCCAGTCTGCACGTCGAGACAAGCCGAGTCTGAAGAAGGGGCCTCAGGGAGAGATTCCGGTTCATGCCTCGAGCCAGTCAAGTCAAACGTGCTGTAGCCCATCTCGAATTTTGCCATCCATTGAGAACGCAACGAAGGGTCGAAAAGGGTGTCCAATCCCATTTCGTCGTCGGAACCGACCAAAGTGGCGCCGCTGGAATCGTAGCCGAGGTCTTCATAGCAATCTACATCCATCGCATCGCCATCCACACCATCCAGAGGAAGAAAGGGAGTGGTATTGGCAAGGGTGGATGTATAACCAGGGCCACTTCTGGGATTCTGGGCCTTGCGGGGTACGCGAGACGGTTTGCGACGTGACGCTGGGGCGGGGCGCTGAGAAGGCCGGCGTCGTCGAGTGACTTTCTCGTCTTTCGTTTGCCGAGTCTTGCGAGGAGGGGCGGAAGCACCCTTTGGCCGACTGCGGTTGGGTGGTGGTATGTACCCGTGCACTTTCTTACGGTGCCTCGACAGGGCCGCAGGGTCATTCGTTCTGTAATCGCAGCGCTGTTCACGGGTACCAAAGTCGATCATATCGGGACACTCGTGAACCTTCTCGCCAGTGCTGGAAGGGGATAAAGTTAACATCCCAGTGTTAGGTGAGAATGTTGTGAAAGGGTAGAATTACTGGGTTGCAAAATGGATCCCAAGGTTCTTCTTTTGAAGAGTGATAAAATCACATTGCGGGCAATGGAATACGCTATCGATAACCGTCAGGTTCGAGGTGGTAATGTCACCGAGATGCCCGCACGAACCTGTCTGGGTTTTCGTGAGTGGCCTTGTGCTTTTTCAGCTCATAAGCCCTCGAAAAGACCTTGTCACAGTCGGGAAATGTGCAGGAGTAAGTCTAGAATGAATTGATCAGTTCCGAGTCTGATCAGGCAGACGGAAAACGTACCTCGCCCATGGTTTATCGATTGATGTTGTCGTACTAGAGACAGAACAGAGGTATATGCAGGAGGGTATCAGGTATGTCTAGGAGAATGACCGGATTCTCGCAGAGGGACACGTTTGAGTGAAGAGACCTCCCCAACCGGGCGTGTTTATATCTCTCTCGTGTCCCCGATTGTTGGATGCTGTGGACATCTTTGACTTTCCGCGTCATTGTCCAGCTCGACAGGAGTCGTCAAAGCGGAGGGTACGTACTTTGCGGAGTTGGCACAGACGTTCCAAGCGTCACAAAAGACATTACTGTGGGCCGGGCATTCGCTTTCGCACGTGGACAAAGCAAGCATCGCGGGTACGAGCCGAGTGGTGTTCCTGGCAACAGCCTGAGCGTATTCGGCGCTTTAGCATCGATGCACTGTATTCAAAGTGCTTGATTTTCTATTGCAAGGTACGCCTTGGAGTTGGGGGTCGACCACTCAATACGGGTCCAAGTTGACGAGGGTCACAGTCATTCCCACGGATGAGGTAGGACTACTCGACACCAAGAAGCTCCCTCAAACTACCCCATGATTCAAAGATCCAAGATCCAAGATCCAAGACCCGAAGTCTTGATCACCAACCGCTATCCTTCTCTCCCAGAACCAAACTATGCACACGGCATCTCGAAATCGCAGACTTTATAAACAACAAGAAGGCCAATATGTGGGGAGTCTTACACGTTCGTCTGCTAATGCCCGCTCTGCGTTCAAGGCCTCGTGAAGTCGTTATGCTGATTTCGCGGCTAGTAAATCATACGAATCTCTACATCGCCACGCTCGCTTTGGCCCTCCTCGGCACGCTCGTCCATCGATTCCCTGAAGAGTCGAGCTGGTATGGCTTGACAAGTTCGCAGAGGATCCTAAGCATCAGTAAATCAAACATGAAAGGAGGGGCGATCAAAGGGCCTAATCTGTGTCCATCAGTACCCAGCAGGTTCGTGCTCGCCCTCGAGTTTCCGTCACAATACTCAATCTTGACATTTTCGGTGATATTTTGCCGCACTTTCAGTCGATCCTTGTTTCCCTCTGGGAATCAAGTTGTTCATTTTTCCAGTCGTGGCATCACGTCCTCCAAGTATCCACGAGTTGTATAATCCGTCCTGGCGCGTTTGTCTGCAAGATGGGGTGCAGTTCACTACGTTCCGGTGAGCTGCTAACGAGGCAAATTGGTGGGTAGTACGTCATTGAATCGGCCACGTGAGGCCGGGCTTTTCTATGCGCCGTTTGTAGAGGCTGTTGCTGCTCGCTCGCTCAGAGTTTTTCCTCAGCCTTGCTTGGCGCTTGCGCTGAGGCATACCACAAATGATTGTCGGGGAAACCTGCAAACGCATTCTCCGGTCACGGGAACGTCTTACGGACAAGTTGGTATCACAAGGTAAGGGCTCGACCAAACACAGGACTTGATGTCGTCTCCACAAACGGCTGTGACTGCCCAGTTCCCTCTTGTGGAACTCTCCGAAAGTTCCCTTCGACAAGACAAGGTCATCAGTGCCCTTGGATAATTGGATCTCCTGACGCTCTCATATAATACACGACTTCCCTCGTCGAGTGTTCGGGACTTAATACAAGCACGAGAATCTGATTTACATTGTATCATACTTGTGCCTCGCACGACCCGCGAAATAAATGATAGCATATTTGATAGCAATTACACACAGCGAGGACGGGCAATACAAAGCCGGGAAGCGAACGAGGATATACTAGGACTAGGCACCGAGATGGATATAAAGAATCCGTTGATCAAATGGTATATTCTGAACAGATTTCATCGTCTCGTTCAGCGCAAACGCTGCGCGGGTATGATCCAGACGACCAGATTCGTCCACCATATGTTTATAAAACGTCGACGCGATCTTGATCGTTGCGCCATCATCCACCGCCCACATCGTTCCAATCACAGAACGGAAGCCAACAAACTGCATCGCCGACGCGAGATGAATCACCTCGTCCGGACTCTGCTCATCTCCGACAGTAGTATGGCACGCAGAGAGATACGCAAATTCGGGGTTGTTCAAATCACACCCGATGATCTGTTGGATTGTGAAGTGCCCGTCGTGCAGAGCGAATGCGGACTCGAAGGGTTGTTTTCGATCCGGGAGACCATGGCACCCAAGGTGGACCCATTCGTGCTTGCCAAGCTCTTCAACGACCCTAGAAATACAAGATTCCTCTCCATCTATGCGCGTGAATGTGGCGGGGCCGTCCACGCGCTGACCAATGGTGTCCAGTTCCGCACCCACGGAAACGAGTTCGGTCTCGCCAGCAGCTTTGGCTTGGCCGATGGCAAGGAAACGTTTCTGTTCAGTCGCAGGATTCAATGGATTGCGTCGTCTGGCACGAATGAGGGCGGTCAGGGTTGGGGTATAGGACGAGATGTAGAGATGGGGGAGATTCTGTTGGCCCTTCCTATACGGACCAGCAGCGTGCAAGGGTAGCACAGAGAACTCGGCGGTGGGACACCACCAGATGCGTGATTGGGATGGATCGGTTGTCTGGAGGGAATCCACAATGGGGGAAACGATCTGATCCCAAAGTTTGCGCAAGAAGACCGCAAGCTCTTTCGTCACGTCGTCCCACTTGGCGCGCACCGTCAAGGTATGGAGCTCCGTTGACAGGTCTCGGACACCTTCTTGTGTGATCTGCAAGGGAATATGAACGGGATCGCGATCGAAGAAGACGATGAGCGCGTCACAGGTATATTTGCTCGCATTGACGATGATGACGGGTCCCCCACTGGCTGCGCGTTGGAGATCGGGGAAGAGCGAGGGAAGAAGGAAACGGGAAAGATCGGGTAGCTTGCGGATAGTGGTCACAACTGCTTGCAGTTCGAGATTGAGATGACACACCCGTTCGTGCTGATCTGCACCAGGGGAATTAAGGGTATTGCGAATGAGCAAGGCCAGCTGCGCGAACTCGTCTGCCAACATCTTTCCTGCAGGGCTAGTAGATACGATGACATCATCCAGTGGGGAATTGAGTCGAGTAAGTTGACTCCAAAAAACACCCCGGCCTTGTTCGAGAAGCTCGACTGCATGTGCAGGATCATGTTCACGAAGACACACTGAGAATGCGTCTACTGCGAGCGACGATGTGAGGTTTTTGAGGATGACAAGATGTTGAGGCAGCGACGGCAGATTGGCCAAATGTTGAATAAGTAGTCGAAGAGACGTTTCATATGCGAGAAGTATCGTGGGATGATGGAAATGCTCAGCCATACGAATCCATGCTCTAGCGGCAGAAAGATCTGTGGAAGACACAATTTGGGGTGCGTTTACAAGTTGAGCGTAGAGACTGAAAACCTCCTCCATATCCTGTAACTGCTTCAACCGTGTAAACCGATTATAGAGATGGTGTGCAAGGTTTTCCAATGATTGGGATCGATCAGGGTGCCCTTGCGGACGAAGGTGGAGTGCTTCTCGGTCCAGGACAATGGCCTCATTGAGGTCCTCCATCGCCCCGAGCTGCTTGTACCGAGTGGAGATATGAACTGCAAGGTCGTTCAACGACGACGAGCGATCAGGGTGCCCTTGTGGGCGAAGGTCGAGTGCTTCTCTGGCAAGGACTGTGGCCTCATCAAGGTCCTGCGTCGCCCCGAGCTGCCTGTACCGGATGGAGAGACGAATCGCAAGGTTGTTCAAAGATATCGACCGACAATGGTGCCCCTGCGGGCGAAGGTCAAGTGCTTGTCGATCGAGGACAATGGCCTCATCGAGGTCCTCCATCGCCCCGAACTGCATGTACCGAAGGTAGAGACGAATTGCAAGGTTGCTCAACGGCATTGACCGATTAGGGTTCCCCTGCGGGCACCGATCAAGTGCTTCTCTGCCAAGGACAATGGCCTCATCGAGGTCCTGCAAAGCCCCAAGTTGGATGTACCGACTAGAGAGATAACCTGAAAGGTTGTTCAAAGACATAAACCGATCGGGGTGTCCTTGCGGGCAAAGGCGGAGTACTTCTCGGTCGAGGACAATGGCCTCATCGAGGTCCTCCATCGCACCGAGCTGCTCGTACCGAGTGGAGAGATAAACTGCAAGGTTATTCAAAGGTGCTGACCGATCAGGGTGACCCTGCGGGCAAAGGGAAAGTGCTTCTCGGCCCAGGACAATGGCCTCATTGAGATCCTCCATCGCCCCGAGCTGGTCGTACCGACTGGAGAGGCAACTTGAAAGGTTGATCAGAGACATAAGGCGATCAGGGTGACCTAGTGGGTGAAGGTCGAGTGCTTCTCGCTCGAGGACAATGGCCTCATCGAGGTCTTCCCTCGCTCCGAGCTGCTCGTACCGAATGGAGAGAAAAACTGTAAGGTTGTTCAAAGGCGTTGACCGATCAGGGTGACCATGCGGGCAAAGGTCAAGTGCTTCTCGGCCCAGGACAATGGCCTCATTGAGATCCTGCAGCGCCCCGAGCTGGTTGTACCGACTGGAGAGACAATTTGAAAGGTTGATCAAAGACATAAAGCGATCAGGGCGTCCTTGTGGGTGAAGGTCGAGTGCTTCTCGGTTGAGTACAATGGCTTTATCGAGGTCCTCCATCTCCCCGAGCCGCTTGTACCGAGTGGAGAGATGAACTGCAAGGTCGTTCAAAGACACTGACTGATCAGGATGTCCCTGTGGGTGATGGTTGAGGGCTTCTCGTTCGAGGAAAATGACCTCATCGAGATCCTTCATCGCCCCGAGCTGCTCGTACCGAGTGGAGAGAATAACTATAAGGTTGTGCAAAGGCGCTAACCGATTACGGTGACCCTGCGGGTAAAGATGGAGTGCTTCTCGCTCGAGGACAATGGCCTCATTGAGGTCCTTCTTCGCCCCGAGGTGCTTGTACCGAGAACAGAGGTGACCTGCCAGGTTGTTCAACGACATCCACCGTTCAGGGTGTCCTTTCGGGTGATGGTTGAGGGCTTCTCTTCCGAAAACAATGGCCTCATCGAGGTCCCTCGTCGCTCCCAGCTGGTCGTAACGACCACCGAGATGAATCGCAAGCCATGTCAAAGAGACAGATCGCATGGGATGACCGGGTGGGCAAAGTTGTAGTGCATCACGATCAAGGACGATCGCATCGTCGATGTAACTGGTCCCCCCTCCTTGCTTGAACTTGGCGACGAGAGATTGCGCCCGTAAATGTAACAGTTTAACTGGTAGGTACATTATTTCACTGCTCTGCATGGCGACAGAGAGACACAATACCTGTCCGATGCATGATGGCTGTGAGACCGTACTTGATTCAACGCGGTAGTTTGGGTACTTATGTCATGCGTTGTTTGGCGAAAATCCAATTCACCGATTCCACACGAAATCATCGTACGGCTACCTGCACCTGCACAACGAACAACTCTTTCGCTTTGTTGGAACCGGCCTGTCTTCCTCGTCCATCGCATCCGCTTCCCTGCGCCTATCATGGCAGGATGTGGAAAAACGAGGTTGGTGAGGTTCTCGGCTTCTACTCTGCAGAAACTGGGATCACGATCGTCTGTGTCGCGGGTATGAGGTGCATCTCCCCATATTTCCAATGAATCAGCAGGCTTTTTGATGTTCGGCCGGATTCCAAGTTACACCTACGGTATGGCAAGAATAGAAACATCGCGGTGGACGACTGTTCAGCAACAATGAGACCCAAGGCGAGGTTGAGCAAACGCATGGTGGGCAGGATGCCTTCGAGCGCGATGGCAATACTGACAGCTTGGAGGAAGCCTGGCGGTCGCGGCATATATCGATGCTACCCTGAATGCGAGAGCAAGGGAATGTCAACACGAACCTCGCTGTATTCACAAAGGTCCTTTCCGTCGATTGTGTTCATGGTTACTAACGCTTCCTTCGAGCCAGGAAGGCAATGCATCACCAAAGGAGACGGCGAACGACAGCTCGCCTGTGCGCTCGCTTTCCACGGCGAAAATGTCCACTTCTCTCATCCAACTCGACGATCATGCACGATCACAGTATATCGAAACCAAACCAAGCGACAATTCGACACCTGAAACACGATCACGGGCTTCTGCAATCTCCTTGGAAAGAACTAGTGCACTTCTTGCTCTCGATGCGTGGAGGAGATCGATGGATTTTCAAGGGTTCCCCGGTTCAAACTGTGTCCAACCCAACGTCTTCCCTTCTCTGATACACCCGCCCACAAAGTCAAAAGCCGTCCGACCCGCAGATCGCCTTTGCCGGCCGCCACTCGACGATTCCAGCGCAGATACTGTCTGCCCGTCCGATAGTGCAGACGGCGTTCCCAACGATCAAATACAACTCATTGAGTCATTGTCAATCTCGCTGTATCCTCCCTCGAACTGACATTTCTCTTCCGCGAGGGCCTTGTATGCGCCTTCTTGGTCACGCTCTCAGACCTCCCCAAGCCTTTGGTGGAGGCGAAATGCACACGACATGGGGGTTTAAACTATGAACATGACCGGATGACGATCGTTCCAATATTGTCCAAATGCACCACCAAAGTAGTAGAGACGAAAAGCGAGCCTGCTGTTCCTCTCCGCCACCGTGATCGCTCGAGTTGCATTCGGCTTCCTTTGAACTCTCATGCCTCGTTCTCCTTCCGAGAGGCCGGTATTTTTCAACGTAGAATAGCGTTCCTTTGACTGCATTATAATGAAACATAGAACGCATGTATCCGAGTACGACAACTGTCAGTTGACGAAATACCGCATTCCTGGTGTCGTTTATTCCCAATTGTATGGTACTCGGGCGCGAGGGACGCAAAACGATCCACATCACGAACATACTTATACCAATGACATCGTTTACACCATCACACATGGCGTCGAACGTCATAGCAGCGCCAACTGGGACCAAAAAAAATCAAAAAAAAATCCGGCATACATATTAAATAAACAACATCTGATCTATTCCGTGTGACAAGTTTCCACAGACACGCAGGGCACCACAGCCCGAACCCCGAACCCCAATGTATATGTAGGGAAGCGGGTCTGATGTGACTGGGCAATGCGTGAGCACTGTTCCAGGCAGATAGACAGCCAAGACGCACATCTTTAGAGACTCGAGCAGATGAGAACAGCCAAGTCGGTCAACTCGAGCTCAAGTGATGGTATCGACGGGTGCTACCAATGGTGCAAGGGAAGCAGCGAGGCGGGTAACAGTGCTGCCAAGGTCAGCAAGGACCAACTACGATGAGCGTCAGGCTTGGGGTAATCATAAATCATGCATCAAGACTTGAGTCAACACCGATGGTGGCAACTTGGGAGCACTCCCAATAGTTGGGCCAACTGAGCCAAGACAAAGATAGCTTCCACACCAAGAACAAGGTAGGCTGTCAAAGCACGTCAGAGATGGATCATATGAGACTCAGTTGCTCAGTGTAGGGTTTGATTTCGGCCATAAAATTGTCAAGGATGATGGCAACGGAAAGTTTGGCTTCACAAACGCAAAAGTCAGAAACTTGACCTTCAATGGACTTTGACGGGGTCGATGATCTTGGAATTGACATCGCGGACGTGAATGGCCTCTGTGGCAGATCCAACCACACCCTCGAAAGAGCTGTACTGAGTCCTGACCGATGGAAGAAATGGCTCCAATGGGAGAGGTAGAGTTGGTGGGGAGGGCAACTGATGGCGCAGACTGGTAGCAGTGCTAGTGAGGGATACTAGCCAACATGGTAGCAATCAAAGGAGTGCATTTTTGTAAGGATTGTGTCCGTCGCAAAGCTCGTGCTCATATTGGACTACATATTGCAATTTTGTATTCAAGGTGCGGGCCATTCCCACGGCGGAGGACTACTCGACTCATCGCCAACGTGTAGCTGTTCCAGGACGCTCCCTCAAACGACGCCATGGTTCAAAGCTTCAAGACTCGAGGTCTTGATCGCCAACGCCTGCGGTCCTTCTCTCTCGGAACTAAACTATGCACACCATCTCGAAATCGCAGACTTTATACACAACAAGAAGGCCAATTTTATATATGTGAGTCCGGGGGTCACATCTCGGTTACGCGTTCGTCTGCTGATGCCCGCTCGACATTCAAGGCCTCGTGAAGCCGTCGTGCCGATTGCCTGGCTAGCAATCACAGGAATCCCTACATCGCCACCCTCGCTTTGGCCCTCCTCGACACGCTCGTCCAGTCATGTGGATACCCGCTACATCTCCAAAACGCGACCAAGGCGTTTTTAACGTGCTCGTCCTGAAAGACCATCAGCATTTACCATCTCCCGGTCCCATCATGTCACGAATATTGAATCTCATCCGTGGCATCGGTTAGAAGGGAGCATCTGTGGCGAGTCGAGCTGGATGGATACGAAGTCACACAAGAACGGATTGACAAGTTCGCAGAGGATCCTAATATCGACAAACCAAACATGAAGGGAGGGGCGATCAAAGGCGCAGTTTTCGCGTATATCATCTTCCGCTTGCCAGGATTCCAACTTCATTTCCTTGACGACCTGCTCGACACCGTTTTTAGGTACTGTCATTCAATCGCGACAAATAGGAAGCGGAAAAAAAAAAAAAAAACTTGAGCGAGGACATACCCCGTCGGCTCCCAACGTGGAAGGTTGTGCTGGGCACCGAAGAGACACCTCGGTGGCACGTGCCTAATCTATGCTAATATGCCTGCTCCCAAGTTTTGTCACGATACTCAATCTTGACATTTTTAGGTGATACTTGCCATTCTTTCAGTCGATTCTTGTTTCCCTCTAGGAATCAAGTTGTTCATTTTTTTCAGTCTTGGAATCACGTCCTCTAAATATTCACTGTATAATGTGTGCTAGGCGCGTTTGTCTGTAAGATGCGATGGAGTCCACGACCATTGGTAAGTCATGCAAGGCATTTTAGCGTCGCTTGACCACAGCCTACTAATGTGCCCCAATAATCTGAGGTCAGGAGCGTTCCAGTGAGCCGCGAATGATGCAAACTAGTGGGTAGTCATTGCAAACAGCCGCGTGAGGGCCAGGCTATTCTATGCGCCGTTTTTCGAACTCGCTCAGAGTATTTCCTCAGCCTTGCCTGGCGCTTGCGCTGAGGCTTACCACAAACGATTGTCGGAGAAACCTACGAAGGTATTCTCCGGTCACGGGAACGTCTTACGGACAAGGTGGTATCACAAGGCAGGGGCTCGACCAAACGCAGGACTTGATGCCGTCTCCACAAATGGCTGTCGCAGACCAATTCCTTCTTGTGGAGCTCTCCGAAAGTTCACTTCGAAAAGACAAGGCCATCGATGCACTTGGATGATCTCGTGGCGCTCTCATATAACACACGACTTCTCTCGTCGAGTATTCGGGGCCGAGTACAAGGTTGTACTACGTATGCACTTGCGCCTCGTACAACTCATGAAATAAAGGGTAGCATATTTGATAGCAGTTACACAAAGCGAGTAAGAGAAATGCAAAGCCAGAAAGCGAACGGGGATATACTAGAACTAGGCACCGAGATGGATATAAAGAATCCGTTGATCAAATGGTATATTCTGAACAGATTTCATTGTCTCGTTCAGCGCGAACGCTGCGCGGGTATGATCCAGACGGCCAGACTCGTCCACCCTATGTTTATAAAACGTCGACGCGATCTTGATCGTCGCGCCATCATCCACCGCCCACATCGTTCCAATCACAGAACGGAAGCCAACAAACTGCATCGCCGACGCGAGATGAATCACCTCGTCCGGACTCTGTTCATCTCCTACAGTCGTATGGCACGCAGAGAGATACGCAAACTCTGGGTTCTTCAAATCGCACCCGATGATGCGTTGGATTGTGAAGTGTCCGTCGTGCAGAGCGAATGCGGACTCGAAGGGTTGTTTTCGATCCGGGAGACCATGGCACCCAAGGTGGACCCATTCGTGCTTGCCAAGCTCTTCAATGACCCTAGAAATACAAGATTCCTCTCCATCTATGCGCGTGAATGTGGCGGGGCCGTCCACGCGCTGACCAATGGTGTCCAGTTCCGCACCCACGGAAATGAGTTCGGTCTCGCCAGCAGCAGCTTTGGCTTGACCGATGGCAAGGAACCGTTTATGTACAGTTGCAGAATTCGATGGATTGTGTCGTCTGGCACGAATGAGGGCGGTCAGGGTAGGGGTATAGGACGAGATGTAGAGATGGGGGAGATTCTGTTGGCCCCTCCTATACGGACCGGCAGCGTGCAAGGGTAGAACAGAGAACTCGGCGGTGGGACACCACCAGATGCGTGATTGAGATGGATAGGTCGTCTGGAGGGAATCCAAAATGGGCGAAACGATCTGATCCCAAAGTTTGCGCAAGAAGAACGCGAGCTCTTTCGTCACGTCGTCCCACTTGGCGCGCACCGTCAAGGTATGGAGCTCCGTTGACAGGTCTCGAACACCTTCCTGTGTGATCTGCAAGGGAATATGAACGGGATCGCGATCGAAGAAGACGATGAGCGCGTCACAGGTATATTTGCTCGCATTGACGATGATGACGGGTCCCCCACCGGCCGCGCGTTGGAGATCGGAAAAGAGCGAGGGAAGAAGGAAACGGGAAAGACCAGGTAGGTTGCGAATATTAGTCACAACTGTCCGCAACTCGTGGTTGAGATGACACAGCAGTTCATGCTGATCTGCACCAGGGGAATTAAGGGTATTGCGAATGAGCAAGGCCAGCCGTGTGAACTCCTCTGCCAATGTTTTTCCTGCCAAGCCAGATACTACGACATCGTCCAGCGGGGAATGGAGTCGGGTAAGTTGACTCCAAAAGACACCCCGACCTTGTTCGAGAAGCTCGACTGCATGCGCGGGAGCACGTTCACGAAGACATGCTGAAAATGCGTCCACTGGGAGTGAAAACGTAAGGTCTTTGAGGATGACAAGGTGTCGGGGCAATGGGGGGAGAGTGGTGACATGTTGGATGAGTATTCGAAGAGATGTTTCATATGCGAGAAGTATCGTGGGATGGTGGAAATGCTCAGCCATACGGATCCATGCTCTAGCGGCAGAATGATCAATGAAAGACACCATTTGGGGTACATGTGCAAGTTGAGCGTAGAGACTGAACAACTCCTCCTCATCCTGTAACTGCTCAGACCGTGTGAACCGAATGAAGAGATGGAATGCAAGGTTTTCCAATGACTGTGACCGATCAGGGTGCCCTTGCGGACGAAGGTCGAGTGCATCTCGGTCAAGGGCAATGGCCACATTGAGGTCCTCTATCGCCCCGAGCTGCTTGTACCGAGAGGAAAGATGAACTGCAAGGTCATTCAACGACGACGAGCGATCAGGGTGCCCCTGTGGGCGAAGGTGGAGTGCTTCTTGAACAAGGACAATGGCCTCGTTGAGGTCCTGCATTGCGCCGAGTTGGTTGTACCGAGTAGAGAGACGAATTGCAAGGTTGTTCAAAGAGATTGACCGATCAGGGTGTCCCTGAGGGCGAAGGTAAAGTGCTTCTCGGTCGAGGACAATGGCCTCATCAAGGTCCTCCATTGCCACGAGCCGTAGGTACCGAGTGAAGAGATGCACTGCAAGGTTGTTCAAAGACATTGACCGTTGAGGGTGTCCCCGCGGACAAAGGTCAAGCGCTTCTCGGACAAGGACAATGACCTCATCGAGGTCCTGCATAGCCCCAAGCTGCTTGAACCGATCGGAGAGACAATTTGCAAGGTTGTTCAAAGATTTTGACCGTTCAGGGTGTCCTTTCGGGCGAAGGTCAAGTGCTTCTCGGACGAGGACAATGGCCTCGTCGACGTCATCCATCGTACCGAGCCGCTCGTACCTCATGCAGAGATAAACTGCAAGGCCGTTCAAAGGCGCAGACCGATTAGGGTGTCCCTGCGAGCAAAGGTTAAGTGCTCCTCGGCCAAGGACAATGGCCTCATTGAGGTCCTCCACCCCCCCAAGTTTGTTGTATCGATTGGAGAGACAGCTTGCAAGGTTGTTCAAAGACATTGAACGATCAGGGTGCCCTTGCGGACGAAGGTGGAGTGCTTCTCGGTCGAGGACAATGGCCTCACCGAGGTCCTCCATCGCCCCGAGCTGGTTGTACCGAGTAGAGAGAAAAGCTGCGAGGTTGTGCAAAGACGTTGACCGATCAGGGTGCCCTTGCGGGCAAAGGTCGAGTGCTTCTTGAGCGAGGAAAATGGCCTCATCGAGGTCTTCCACATTCCCGAGCTGGTTGTACCGAGCGGAGAGAAGAGCTGCGAAACTGTCCAAAGACGTTGACCGATCAGGATGTCCTTGCCGATGATGGTTGAGGGCTTCTCGGACAAGGCCAATGGCCTCATCAAGGTCTTTCATCGCCCCGAGCTGTTCGGACCGAGTGGAGAGAAAAACTGCAAGGTTGTTCAAAGGCGCTGACCGATCAGGGGGTCCCTGCGGGCAAAGATGAAGTACTGCTCGCCCGAGGGCAATGGCTTCGTCGAGGTCCTCCATCGCCCCGAGCTGCTTATACCGAGAGAAGAGATGACCTGCAAGGTTGTTCAACGACATCCACCGTTTAGGGTGTCGTCGTGGGCGATGGTTGAGGGATTCTCGGTCGAGGACAATGGCCTCATCAAGGTCCCTTGCCGTTCCCAGCTGGTCGTAACGACCACCGAGATGAATGGCAAGGCGAGTCAAAGAGACGGATCGCATGGGGTGACCGGGTGGCAAAGATGCAGTGCATTACGATCAAGGGCGATCGCCTCGTCGATATAATTGGACCCTCCTCCTTGCTCAAACTTGGCGAAGCGAGAATCTTCCAGTAGAAGCAACTGTTCCACTGGTAGGTACATCATTTCATTGCTCTGCATGACGACAGAAAGACACAAATACCTTTCTGATGTGTCATGATGGTCACTGGATTCAATGCAGTGGTTTGGGCCAGGGTATGCTGTGTGCATGGGTGCATGGCTAGGACCGAAAAGGTAGCGGTTGTTTGGCGAACATCCAATGCAACTTGAAGCTACTTCCCACTTCCTCCAATGAATTACTCTTTCGCTTTGTTGGAATCACCCTCTCTTCCTCGCCAATCCCATTCGGTTGCCTGCACCTGCCACTTCAGGATGTGTGAGAAGCAAGGTTGACGAGGTTCTGAGCTGCTACGTGACAGTGGGATCATGATCGCTTGTGGGGCGAGTTCAATTCTCGTTGCCTTAACTACCCTCCACCGCGCCACCGTGATGGCCCGAGTGATGTGACCATGTCTACTCATGATGCGAATGAGTCAAACAGTGTTTGGGAGCACCGGGAAAGTGAATGTTGCAGCCTTCTTCACGATACTAGGCATGGATGCAAAGCCTTGGGTAATGCAAGTGCAGTGCAAAAGAAGGCATATTGATGATGTTTGAGGAGAGGACTCCGCCCCCATTCCTGAAAATTCTGGTACGAGATGTATCTCCCGAGATTTTCTATAATCAACAGGTTTTTTGACCCATTTTCTCGGTCAGATTCCAAGTTACAACTACGGTATGGCAGAGAATAGAAACGTCGCGGTGGACCACTTTGAAGCAATAATGGGACCCAAGGCGAGGTTGAGCAAGTGTATGGTGGGCAGGATACCTTCGATGGAAATACTGACAGCTGGGAGAAAGCCTGACGGTCGCGGAATATATAAATACTACCCTGAATGGGTGAGAGAAAGGGGAGGGGAATGTCAACACAAACCTCGTATGCATCCATCGCCGTGTCCACCCTCCGTCGATTGTGCTCACGGTCGCTAACCGTTCCTTCGAGCCAGGAAGGCGTAGTAAAATTCATCACCAAAGAAGATGGCGAACGACAACTCACCTGTGCGCTGGCTCTCCACGAAGATGTCCAATCCCTCATCCAACTCGACGATCATGCACAAACCAAAACAAGTGACAAATCCAACTCGAAGCACGATCAGTGCTCAACAATAACATGGGCTACCGTCCTCATCGAGCACCGTTTCTTCGGGTACTCCAATACTTATGACAACCTCACATCGCAGAGTTTAGAGCTCTTGACAATCCAACAAGCCATCGACGACCTCGTCTACTTCGTGCAGAATGTTAATCTCCCCATGCCTGGGGGTGATAATGTGAAGCCAGACACTACGACATTGGTCTTGCTCGGCGGAAGTTATTCAGGTGACTAGCATGTGAATCTGTTGTCGAACAGTTGCTGAAGCGGAGCGCCCGTAGGTGCTCTGACAAGTTGGACGATGGTGAAGTAAGTGTATTCCACGAGGGATGCGACATTCCATTGGTTGGTTGATTGATTTACCACGAATAGTAAGCCAGACGTCTTCCGCGCAGGTCATGCAACATCGAGTGTCGTGGAAGCGATAAAGTGCGTGTTCACTATATATCCTGCCTTGTTCCACCTCTGATCCTTCCCCTATCTGCGTGGCGACTATTACTGTTACTTCACGCCTATCCATGAATACATGCTGTTCCTCTGACGTTCAAGCTGTCCTTGCATACCTCGACCAGCTCTACGCCAAGAATAATATGTGCTATGCAGAGTCTGAAGGAAGCTTTTGGACTTGACAAAGTGTCAATCCAGTGTTAGTTAACCTGATTGATTGGCGGTCTTTGCAGCCCGATGATGGCCCTGGGGCTCTGTTCTTCGAGTTTTGCGATGCACTAGAAGTGAAGGATGGTGTCAGTGCACCGGCGACCGGCTGGGGTCTCGAGAACGCCGTCAACTCATGGGGATCGTTCTGGGACAACACCTACTACGCACATGGTAAGTCATCGCGCGGAACAGTTCATCTGAAATGTGCCAGATTCTGACATTCGTTCGTCGTTTAGTGTGCAGTACTATTGATGCCAAGTAAGTTTCCCGATTTAGACGGTCGACTGGATGGTGCTTGGGAGCGCTGATACTGTGGATGTTGTTGTGTGCAGGACGTGCTTCGAGACGTACGACGCCAGTCAGACGTGTTGGACGAACGTCACCGTGAACGATGTCAACCGCTCGGATGGTTTGTAACCAGGTTGGGCACTACCAAGTCGGTTCCCCAGAGGGTCAACCCGCCATCGTGAGTCGGATCCTGCATCCCATATACGGGGAGATGTGTCCCTAGCGTGCTTGTGAGAGGTGGTGCCATGTTCTGATCTGCGCGGACATCAGAGACAATGCGTCAACATGTTCCTGCAAGAGTTTTCTTTGCCACCGTCGCCATCCGTTGCCGACTACATGTACGAGGGCTGGAACGTCAACGTGGACAGACTGTTCTTTGTGAATGGTCTTCGTATGTACTCCTGCCCTTTGTGTCCTGCTCTCGCTTGCCACTCACATGGTAGGTTCTACAGATGATCCTTGGCTTGAGGCTACCATTTCGGCGGACGGTCTCAACAAGGCTAACGCGACCATGCAGCCTGTCTACGAGAGCGATGGCTTCCACTGTTCAGATCTGGTCATTAAGAAGGTATCGTCAACGAGACAGTTTACGCTGTTCAGATGGCAGCCCTCGAGTACGTGAAAACATGGCTTGCCTGATTGCCGAGGGTAGTGGGCTAATCTACGAGTCTCCAGGGCTTGAGATTCAAGGTGGGATTCAGCTGAGAGCCGCCATTCGTCACAGCATGTATTGGGCTGAATGCTGCACATATTTACATGCTGTCTTCCAGACAAGACGGGGTAAGTGACATTGTGGACCATCTCCTATCTCTCTGACTTATTCTTGGAATCTGCCAGTGCTGCGCACCGCCAATAAATTAGCATAAAGTCTTCGGACGAGCAGTGTTGAGAGGGATATTTTCTTCTTCTCCCGTGCCACCAATCGCCACTCGTCCTCAGATCTCACTCTTCCTTGCTGCTCGTTGCACCACCACACCACACCAAGCCTCAGTGGGCTACATTTCAACCCCTTGCAGCTCATTCCATCCTGGGGCGGTCCCACCTGCCCTCACAGCTCATGCACATCAAACTGTGCAGTTCCATCAGAGAATCCTGGGCAGGGCTATGTAAACCAATGATTCGAAAGATCAATGAACACTCACAAATGAAACTCTGTGAATGTGATGGCTGAACTTTGGCCCTCTGCAGGCCAGTGCAGTTGAGAGAAAAGTCCTTTATAAAAGAATGAGTCATAACATTACCCCCTCTTTATATCCGACTCTCTAGAGAAGGATAACATATGAAGGGTGTGAGTCAAAAGTATGTCATCAAACCTGGGCAGCTTGCCATGGACCCCATTAAGCTTGATGGAATTACCAGCTGGCCCACCCAACCAAAGTCAAGGATGTGTGATCTTTCCTTCGTTTCACCAACTTCTACCAATGGTTCATCCCCAATTACTCTAATGTCACTCGTCCCCTCATATGTAGACCTTACCAAGAAAAACCTTACTTGGAACTGGTTCCCCTCCTGCCAAATGGCCTTCAACACTCTAAAGTGACTCTTCCTCTCCAAACCAGTTCTTCATCTTCCTGACCTCTCTGCCCCATACACTGTTGCAACTGACACCTTGAAGTATACCTCTGGCACCATCCTCCTCTAGACAGATTCCAATGGGAAGTGGCACCCCCACTCCTATCTCTCCCAGTCGTTCTCCCCCACAGAATGAAACTATGACATCTATGACAGAGAACTCTTGGCCATCATCCACACCCTGAAATCCTGGCGATACTATCTTCATGGATCCCCTTCTCCAGTACAGGTTTTCACCGACCACAAAAACCTTACCTACTTTCAACAACCCCAAGTGCTCAATTGTCAACAAGCATGATGGCTCATTGACCTAGCAGACTTTGATCTGAAAATGATCCATGTCCCCGGCAAACTACTTGCTGGACCTGATGCTCTCTCTCAATGACCTGATCTCCTCCCTTCCAATGATAACAATAATGCTGGAGTAACCCTCCTTTCCCCTTTCCTTTTTGTCAATCTTATTGACACCACCCTCTCCCACCATATCCAGTTGGTTTCCTCTGGTGACCCCCTTGTTCTCCAGGCCCTCCAATCCATGCATGAGGACATTCTCCTTCCATTCCACTCTCGCCTCGCCAGCTGGCAAGTTGAAGCCAGTATTCTTACCTACAAGGGCCACATCTATGTCCCTGCTGATGACTCCCTCTGACACTCCATTCTGAAGCAGTACCATGACCATGAGTCTGCTGGGCACCCTGGCTTCCTCAAAATGGCAACTTGTCACAGTGGAATTCTGGTGGCCCAGCCTGGCTGCTTATGTCTGCCAATATATTGAAGGTTGCGCCACATGCCAACAAAACAAGGCCAACACACACCCAACCATACCTTGCTTTCCCCCATTAAATCCTTGGCATCTTGCCCCTTCCAGCAGATCTCCTGTGATCTTGTCACCAATCTCCCTCTTTCTGCAGGCTCCAATTCTCTCTTGGTCATGGTTGACCATGGGCTTACTAAGGGGGTAATTCTTTGCCCTACCAAGAAATCCATCACCACCAAAGGAACCACCTCCCTTTTCTTCAACAAAGTCATTTCAGACCGAGGTCCTCAATTTGCTTCTGCCTTTGCTCAAGAACTTGGAAAACTCCTGTGATATGACCTTTCTCTCTCTACTGCCTATCACCCCCAATCCGATGGAGAAACAGAACATGTAAATCAAGAAGTGGAAACATACCTCCATATCCTCTGTGGAAATACTCCTGCATCCTGGTCTGATTCCATCTCCCATGCCAAATTCGCCCACAATCACCACCCTCACTCCATCACAAATCAATTCCCCTTCTATCTCATGATGGGATATGAACTCCATGTGCTACCCTTGGTGATTGCTGATACTTCTATTCCCACTGTGGAAATTCACCTAAAGACCCTCTCTGTAGCCCGAAATGAAGCCCTGGCTACCCATGAACTAGCCAGACAAGTGATGTCCTCCCACTCCCATCAAGGCTTCAAACCCTTTGCCAAAGGAGACAAAGTATGGCTTGAGGCGAGGAATCTAAAACACCTCATCTCTAACCTGAAATTCGCCTCCAAGCAAGAAGGACCCTTCACCATTACTAAAGTCCTATCTCCTATCATTTACCAACTCTGTTTACCTAAGACCTGGAAGATTCACCCAGTCTTTCACACTTCTCTTCTCACTCCATACAAAGAAAACACTGTTCACAGAAAGAACTTCCCTATGCCACCTCCTAACCTTATCAATGGAGAAGAATACGAAATTGAAAAGGTCATCTGACACCATGGATCTCCAGCCTCCTGTTTCTTCCTGATCCAATGGAAAGGATACTCAGCCGAAGAAGACTCCTGGGTCCCTGAGCAGGATTTGAAACATCTCACAGCTGGGATAAAGCAAGATCCACATCAAATATTTTAGTGTATAGCACAATTTTGTTGAGCATGAACAATGTACTCATTTTTGGTTTCCCATTCATTGTAGGTGAACAGGTGTTGGTCAGTAATGGCATTGACATTGGTGTGATGAGGGGGTCGAAGGGAGGGGTGAACAAAGTGGGACTCATGTTGTTTAGAGTCAACAGAGAAGGAACAAAAGAGTTCCTGGGACTGGTCGAGGTTTTCTTTGATAGAAAGGGTTCTCTCAGCCCAATCAATTGTGGATTTGACTTCTTTAAGCCAGGAGAGTCCTAAGATTATATTTTCATTTCCAAGGTTGAAGACATGGAAGGTGATTCATTGTGCAATTCCTCTGATGTCGAGGAATAAGGTGGTGGAGAACTGAATTACTCCTTTTGAGTTGATCAAGTTGTCTGCGTTTCAGGCTTGAATGAGGGTTTGCAAGCATTGGGTAGGGAGTTTGGTGTTTTTGGACGAATCTCCAATTGATACAGGAGATACTCGCCCACTGTCTATGAGGGCTTGGGTGTCAATGGCTTTCATTGTGTGCGAAGGGACAATAAGTTGAACTGGAATTTGCATAGTAGGCGAGGACTTTACAAATACATTCACACACAAGACTGGAGGAAGAGTTTGCATTGAAGAACTCTTCCTATTCAAGGTGCTGGGAAGTTCTTTCTGTGAATGGCATTCTCTTTGT
>JBBPQL010000577.1:0-21698 GCA_038092515.1 Boletus subparvulus | reverse complement strand
CGTCGTCACGTTCTGAAACTCGAAATATTCCACCAGGTACTCAGCCATATACGAGGTATTCTGCTGCAGTTCTGCATTCAATCTTTGAAGAGCCCGGATGACATCCGAGTCCGATGATTTATCTGCGGTGTTGAAGAAGCTATTTGAGCCTTCCGGGCCGCTCGCTTGCGCTTCGCAACGCTTCCGGAGCTCGGCGATTTGAGAGTGGGATTCGGAGAGGTCACGTCGAAGTTTCTCGATTACTTCAGATTCCCTCGCGGCCTGCTGTGCGTCCTTGGCATCCGTTGACTTCCATTGATTGCTTTCAGCATGGGGTAGTACGATCGTGAAGGTTTCTTTCTCTTCACGTTGCGTGGTCTGTGAGGGAGGGAGCTCGTCGTGAACCGAAGTGTGCAAAGCCAGCTGTATTGTGCTCACCGTCACGATCGGCTCGTCCACCCTGGAATCCCTGTGCTTAAAACGAGAGATTTGGACACTATCCTGAGCCTCCATCGATGGCGGTCTTTGCTGATTGACATCTAGAGGCTGGACACTATCCTTCCTCCTCGGTTGTTTCTCCGTGTCCCGAGTAAGGACTTGGGGGCTAATGTCGTCCGGAACTTCATTCATCTTCCTCGGCTGTTTCTCCGTGTCCTGAGTAAGGATTGGGGGGCCAACGTCGTCCAGAACTTCGTTCATCTTCCTCGGCTGTTTCTCGTATACGGAATGCTGTTCCTTTATCAGAAGTACCTCCCGATCGCCGTCGGAGGGCTGGACGTCATACGAGTTCTCGGGAAACATCTCTTGCTCGATGTCTGAACGCTGGGTTCTGACATCTGGTTTGCTCTTCGTCGTTAAACGACATCGTTCATCTACGTTCGAAGGCTGAACGTCTTTCTGGACCTCCTCCAGTATCGACAGCTTCTCCTGATCGACGTAAGAAAGCGGAGTGTTCCCCTTGTCTACCCTATTATCCTTCTCCGACGTCTCCTGATCGACATGCAGAGTTGTGGCGGCTGCGGTGTTGAGGAAGCTATTTGAGTCTTCCAGGTCTCTCGATTGCGCTTCGCGACGCTTGCCGGACACCTTGGAATTGTTGCGCTTAAAACGAGAGATTGCGGCGCTGACGAAGGGAAGTGTGCGAGTCTTGGAATTTTGTAGCCTGCCGCGTATCCTACGCGGGGCGATCCGTTCTTCCTCTTCATTATTGACGGCCAGGGACGAATGAGACTATGTTTGAAGAAAGTTTGGAAACTATGTTGAGCGCAAAAAATGTACGTATCTACCTTGGTCACAGCAGGTCTCTCACACTCCCCTATATCCACATCCGAACGCTGCTCGACACCGCCAGCGGTGTCCCGGGAAGTAGAAGCTACTGGTACCACGTGCTTATCGACATCGACGGGTAAGGAGACATCTTCGTCGCTCTCCGCTGTGAGTTGGTTGGCTGCATGGACCCCGGACGAGGCATGCTGCTCGTTCCATTCGTGAGGGGCGTTAGATGTGTGTGAATGGGACTGTAATTAAAAAAGGGAGATGAGATCGCGTCCTTGCCCCCTGCGCGTGCTTGAAGTTGCCGTACCGTGGTGTTATCTAATATCTTTATGTTCCTTAGTTTTCGACCCACAGGCTGGCCTGGTGTTCTCATACTGTCCGCAGGTATAGAGCGCCGCCTTCGTTGAAACATTGGTGGTCGTTTGACGCTCAGGTTTCTGATCAAAGCCATTATGGGCCTGAACTAAGGTAAGAGTCATGTATACTGAGATTTCCTGGGACGCGTACCCTGTCTGAGAACCGGTTTCAGTGCATACAGCAGGCGTCGACATCATGATTTCAATCGTCTTGATGGAGACCTGGGAGCTGGGTGGTGTTATGGTGTCTTGGTCGTATTCAAGTCTTTATCCTACGCGGATGGAGTATGCACATGCACATGGTGGCCGCACTCTGGATTCCAGCTTATTACATACGTAGTACGGTACCTTCCGAATTATTCAGGAACGCGGCATTCTTTGGAGTGACACTGCCAGTGAACGGAACCCAACCTAACCTCTAACTTCGCCTCCAGGCAGAGGTTCCGAAATTCTCTGACAACCTTCTGCTTGGACATAAAGTTAGACTTTAGAAAAGGGTACTGACTCCAGGGCGCCTTTCTACTATCTAGACACATCTTAGTCCATGCATTTTTCAGTGAAGGCCACTGCTGCTCCTTCGGGATATCGGTGTGTGACACGCTTTTTCAAATGTAGCGGGCTGCTAGCGCTGATCTCGTTGCACACCACGGGTTCTCGCCCTCGGCCCCCTTGACACGGGGGATTTAGTGACTGGATTTGGATACAATGCTGAGCAGGAATGATCGGAACTTTAGGTCTAAGCGTGCACGCCTTGTACGCATTGCATACTCACAGCCCACTGGCACGTTTTCCAGAAGAAAGGATCCATGATTCAATATTCATTCCCGTCTTCATCATTGATCCCCCCCCTTTGTATTTGTGGCCCCAACGGCAACACCTGGATGATATCGACTGCCGCATCATGCAAACTATTAGAGAAAATTTAGTCTGACCCATCTGGTTATTTCGTCTGTGGCAGCTTGGGGGAAGCATAGAATGACGGCGTCACCTGAGATGCGGCGTGTCCTCCACTTACCTCATGTGAAACAACGCCCTTGATGTCGCACTGGCAGGAAGGCTGCTAGAAGGCCTTGGCAAGCAGCGCTTTACCGTCTAGTGCCACGGGAAGCGCCACCAACTGACGGAGTCCGTCGAACGAAATGGTACATTCAGGTGCAAAGTACTTACGCTACGGTACACAAAAACCAATACCTACCGTTCTGAAGCACATAACAAGAAGTCCGATCAGAGGGAAATTAAGTAGTATATTATACGAAGCGAGTGCTGGAGTCAAATGAGATGGGAGGGGAACATGAGTGAGTACACACGACGATGTATAGAAACTGCATGCTCGTGCAATGGACACTGGACTGTTTCAGCCTGAGCGGCCACCATCGCTCTCCTCGCTCTCCTTCTTTCTGGGCAACCTCTCCTGGTCGCGTGGAGGCAGAGTCACTACCTCCAGCTCTTCGCTTCCCCGCTTCTTCCTCGGGAGTCTTTGCTGATCGATGTACCCAGATTGAGCCTCTACCTCTACCGTGACCTCTGCGTCCAGCTCCTCGTCCTCTTTCTTCTTCCTTGGTAGTTTCTGCTCGCCATATAATTTGTCAGTCTCGGAGAGACCTTCCTCATGGTATACGCGTACCGGCTCCATTGCGTCTTGAGTAGCGGGGGTTACCGCACTTTGATTCAGGTCGAGTGGTGTGGAGCTCGGTCCGTCTTCAGCGGTCCTTGGTGGCATGATTGAATGGATAGCCAGATCTACATCCTTCGCCTCAGAATGACCTTCGGCTCCGGGCGGCTCTTGGAGCACCAGTCCCTGACGAGCGGGCGAAGCTTGATCGTTCGTCTCTAAATGTGTCACATTGGCCTGGATAGAGTGTTCCACGTCATCAGCTTTTGGGTCTTACGTTGCAGGTCGGGACCATACCTGCACTACCATATTCGTTGTCACGCGCTGAGACTCTGAATTCTCAGAGAGGGAGAGGATACTCTGCGACATCTCCACGTCCGGTTTCCGGAGGCTCTGAGGAATATCCAATGTTGAGGGTCGACATGAGCCATACACAGAATATCTCCCTTCTTCTAGGTTTGCACAATGAACCCGGAGCGCGTCATTTTCTCGTCGAAGTTGATCGATTTCCGGGTTACTTCGACGCTTAAAAAATCCGGAAAAAAACGTTAAAAGGTTGCGAGTTGGTTCCCGCCCGCTTTTGCACGCCTCCTGCGAAGGGTCCTGCTTTCCTAGGTCAACGTTGACCTTTGGGGGTGTATGAGCATTAGTTGGGTGCTGAGTTTAAAAATGCACGTTTCCTTACCTTGGATGGATGCTTCGCCATGGGTGTAGTAGGTCTGCTGGCCTGTCTGCGCAATACGCCGTCCGCCCGCGTGCGGAATTGGTTGTTTACCTGCCGCTCGTGGTCAACGTGGTCAACGTCAGACGGGAGTTGTGCGTGTTGGAAAGTCGAAGGTAATGTTGGCTGCAGCGGGACGACCAGTTTGAGGGAACCCATGACTATCGAGCCCAGTATCTGATGGGCCTGAACTATCATTCGGACTGTGTGCATGAGGGATTTGAGGGGGCATACCTTCTCTGAACGAAATAGGAGACACTTGAGAGCAGATTCTGAGTGTTCCGTTGGGGTTGCGATCGTGCTGCAGAGACGGAAGGAGTATTATGGTTTGGCTCAATATTTGGATCTGGTAAGCGAGGGAAACATGCAAAAAGGTGCATGGACAAGGCTTGGAGAGAGCTGTCACCAGAATGAGGCAGCGTATCTGCGGCGTGACCCATTATTGGCGCTGGACGCCACGTCCATGCTCACCGCATCAGTGGGATGGTCCATAAGTTTCCGAGACCCTAGGGCAAGGACCTCCTCGGGGCCCGCACCTTGTCAGTGCTAATCCCTGGCTAAGCCTGATCAGACACAAAGTTGTACTCCAAGTCATGCAATCCCGAAGCTACTAGAGGCCCTGCTGAACTTGGTGAACTGGATAAACGTAGTAAATGGTTGCAAATGCAGCGTACGTACAAACAAAGGTAAATGACATTGGCCCTTGCTGAACTTCCTTGAAGTGTGGACGTCGGGATGAAACCCCTATAGACCACAAACAAGGCTATCATTTCATTCTTCAGGGCAATTTACCACGTTTCTGGCTCAAACTTCTTGCAGTGACGGGTATCAGCTACTTGGACCACCCCAGATCGAACCAGCTATGATCGTATGATATCGATTCTCCCCTAGGCCCAGCGTCACGAAAACTCGCCTTATGCACATTCCATAAACATGGCAACTCACAGCTTCGTTCATCTCCGTCATAGTATTCAAGGCAATGCAAGTTCAGGGTGTCTAACCTTTTTTAGAGTAACTGACACAAGTCACCCCACCAGTGAGTCTCTAGTGCGAATGACGACATTTGCTTACACTGGCCAGGCACCTGTCATTCGGCGCGAGATCACCACTGCAGGTTATTCATTTCCAGATAGCCCCACTGCGGCATTCCAGACTATTTTGGATACACGTATTCCATTCAAATCAGTCTTGACATCGCCCAGGCGCTACATGCACCTTGCCAGTAGAACCAAGCCTCGATACACACCGTGGACTTGGCGTGAATGTGGAGCAAAGGGCCCAATGACGGCAAGGACCGTATCAAGGTTGACACCCACGCCCGTTTGGGAGCCCGACGACCTCTTCAGAGTACCTTTTTGGCTGGAGACAAGTCGAGTTGCCAATTGTGATAGAAACGCGTATCGTGTTGACATTTCCCTCACACAGAAGGGACGAACGTGACTTTGGATTTTGGCTCTTCGGTCTGTGAGTAACGCTAAAACAAGGTTTTGTCATCCCCAACTCATGGACATTTTGCGGTTGCCCTGTTCCCAGATGCCCAATGCCCTGAATGAAATCAACTTCATGATCATTTTGGATGTTCCTCCTTTTATTTCACACATCCCTTCACAGCCATATCGCCAACGGGTGATTGTCCAACAGGCTGGGCAGAGGGGTTTCATCAAAAGAGTCACTGATCTGGAATTCCTCCCGGCGCTTTATCGAAGCGCGAAATTAAAGCGGGGCAGTGGTAAGTTTTCCGGTGGATCCGGATTGGTTGAAAAGGCGTCAGGAATGGAGGGAAGATGGATATCGGATCAATGTTGTCAACGGTGGGCTATGAGATCGTGAGCGTTTATCACCACGAGGTTGTTTTATAGGCAGCCGAACGTTTCCCGTTCACCATCCGTACGCCGTGGAAATACCTCGTACACTGTATCGACTGGCCTATAAATTCTCTAGTGCCAACTTTTCTCTCTCAAATTAACAAGTCATGCCGAACCTCAAACCGCACACTGGCCCTACTAAACTCGTTCTGGCGTTCGACATTGGCACGACCTATAGCGGTATCTCATACTGTATTCTTGAACGAGGACAAGTCCCTGAGGTCCTTGGGGTTACGAGGCAAGTTCTCCATTTCTTTGTATCGATCTGCCTTGACTGGCCCTAGATTTCCTTCGCAGGCACTAGTCGGCGGTGACGCCAAGGTACCATCTCTCTTATACTATGACGAGGCCGGTAATGTCAGAGCGGCTGGCGCCGAGGTTCTCACTGAACACGTACTCGAGGCCGCTCTGACCGAAGAATGGACGAAGGCCGAATGGTTAGTTATTAACGACTTCACAGCATTCGTTGAACTTATCACCCATGGGATCCAGGTGGAAGCTTCATCTCTGCCCGAAGCATCTGGCCTCCTCTATTAACTCGGACGATGGCTTGCCTCCACTCCCGCCCGGGAAATCTGCCGTCGACGTTCTCACAGATTTCATTAAATATCTCTTCCACTGCGCCAAGACTTATATTCAGGAACATCATCTCGCATTTACCTGGTCAACCATCGAGCATACCATTGAGTACATCTTCACTCATCCAAATGGTTGGGAGGGTGTACAACAACAGCTATACCGTCGCGCGATTCAGCGTGCCGGTCTCATCAGCACGCCTGAGGGACAATCTCGCATCCACCTGCTAACGGAGGGCGAAGCAAGCCTTCACTTTTGTGTCTCAAATCTTCTCAACTTGGAGACAGCTATTCAAGCCGCTCCTCAAGGAGTCGTAATCATCGATGCTGGCGGTGGGACCATCGACTTGAGCATGTTTTCGATGACATCCATCCCGATCTCCGGCGAGGAGATTGCTCCAGCTGAGTGTATGCGACTGTCGCCAACAGCTGAATTCCTCCTTGCTCATCTCTATCCCTTCTTAGGTCGACTGCAGGGTTCAGTCTTTGTTACCCGTCGGGCTAAGGCTCTGTTGCAAAGTTGGTGGCTTTTTCCCTTCTGTTACTTTGCTGGTGACAAACCCGAAAACTCTAAAAACAGGAAAACTTGAAGGCTGGGAACACTCCAGCGCCGACGAGATAGCCGAATTTACACGCGAGTTCGACCACACAACGAAACTTGTCATCAAGAGTAATCAGGAACCGGCTTACCTCAGGGTTGGTGGTCGTCGCACCAATAGTAAGGGACACAACATCTCATTTGGCAAGCTGAAATTGACGGGGTAAGGCTTCGTTCGATCTACGCCATTGCCATCGTTCGCCTGATCTCATACCCTCTAGTCAAGAAGCTACCGGCCTGTTCAATGATTCTATCGACGCCATCATCGGGGCATTCGAGCAGCAGCAGAAATCTGCTACGACACCGATTACAGTGGGTTTTACCTGCTTGAAATAGTTTGTCACACTTATCCGCCATTTCAGACGGCGTTCCTTGTTGGGGGACTCTCAACAAACGACTGGCTCTGGTCGCGGCTCCAGTCGTATTTCAAGGATAAGAACATCAACGTTTGCCGTCCAGACAATCATATGTTTGTACTTTTCTAGCATGCTCACAAACTTTACTGACAGTTTTCCATTAGCAACAAGGCGGTCGCTAATGGGGCGGTGTTGTCTCACGTCGATCGTGATAATCATTTGGTCGCCGCGCGAGTTGCACGTGCCACATATGGTGTAGTCTGTGCGCTGCCTGTCAAGTCAAACGACGAGGAGCACGCTCGTAGGAAACACCAGTGGGAAAGAGATCCGACAGGCGATTGCTACGTCCCAGGATACTTCGAGTCGAAACTTCGCAGGGTACAGCTCCTTCGTTGAATGGCTTGCGAGATACTAACATGGAGTCGTCTCCCATTGCAAGGGTACTCATGTTCGCGAAGAAATGGAATTTCGGGATTCGTTTTCGCTTACGGAAAGAAATCCAACAGACTTCGGCGTGCAGACCGTACGCCTCGTGTGCTATCGAGGTAGTTTATCCGACCCGAAATGGGTGGATCAAGACCGATGCAAGTTCCTTCCATTCTCTTCCTCGTGTTCTCGCTCTGACGAGGATTGTTACAGCGTCTTTCTCCACACTTTGTACTATCCGTGCGAATCTAAACGAGGCCGCGAATGATCTGGTTTTGAAGAAAAAGACTTCCGGCCAGATCTACTACCAACTAGATTATGATGTCATTGTTTTGTTTGGGCTCACGGAACTTAAAGCGTACTTCGGTTGGAAGTCAAAGGTAAGTCATGATGCCATACCGCTTTCTGTTTTCTGATTTGATTCTCTCCAGGATGGCGAACGACGGTAAGTGTCCGTGAACTTACCGCGTCGTATTGTCTAACTTGCGCCTCAGAATCACAGCGGAGGTCTCACATGAGGCCTGAGGACTGAACGTCCATGTCGACCACCTGTTGCCTACAATGCCATGGTCCCGAATAGCTTTGATGTTTTTTTTTTTCGCATTCCTGGGTTAGTATACCCTCATTTCGATCTTGCTAGTTAGGGTCTCGCAGCAGCACTGGTGCATATTTCGTCTCTCATGTTGTATAGTAGTCTCCTCTTGGCTTAACAGGGTTAAGCCAAGTTAACAGTGAAAATACACACTGATCATGCAATGAGTGACCAAGTTGAAATGTCGAAGAGAAGTAAATCATGACTGCCCATGGGAAACAAGCAACTATTAGGGTCAAACAGAATGCGCGAGGAGCCAGAATGAACAGGACGTTGCCAACTTGCCAACTTGAACATGCCAATTTAATTCCACGAAGTAATACATATCCCATGTTCGATAAATGACTAGCGATACCATAGTAGTACATGGACGAATGAAGATGTATATGCGTGTCGAAAAAACCTGGATCGCCTCAACCCGGGTGGGTGTCGCTGATGTTCTCTTGATCATCCCCTGGCGATTACTGGCAGGAGGCGCCACACAATGACTCCGGCCATGCACCATCGACAACGGGTGGCATCATGATCCACCCTGTGCTGAATGCCCATTTCTGGATCACCATCCTCGGAAACATCATTCGGTGTGAATCCGGCCCATACCCGTGCCACGACTTCCTTGAGAACGGGGATGTTCTTGTCGTCTATTTTCTTCGGGCTTCTTTTCATCGCAGGGACAGTCGATTGCGTTTCGTCGGCTTCAGCGAGATCGGTCGCAGGTTGAGCCTGTTGTATGCGCTTCTACGCCTGGTCTGGTAGTTGTGTATTATTTACATCTTTTGCATGTCGAGGATATATCTAATTTTCTGATACTGTCCAATGAATTTTAGTAAGACTCGTTTTTCGGTTAGCTAACAATGCAGATTATATCAAGACCTTACACATCCTTCGACCGCCGTCTCAAAGACGGGATCCGGGGATATACTTGCAACGGTAGTTGCACCGCCTCCTTCACAAATGGCAGTGACCAAGGGACGATTCTGTCTATCCGTCTCCAAAGGCGGCTTGTTGGACTAGATGCCAGGTCTCGCTTCGTCAGGTTCAATAAGTTCTGCCGGCGGAATTCGGATCCAAACCTGTACCAGCATGTCCTGATGAGCGGGAAGGTCCGTTGGGTGGAATACCTGGCGCAGCTGTATCCAGAGGAACGACAACCATTCGACACTGAATGGTTAGATCTCTCGGTCGAGGGTCGACGGTGAAGTGAGACCCTGTCTCCCCCGGTCAGCTATGTCACTTCGATGGCCACTGGTCAGGGATTTGGGATCGAATGAAAAAAAAAAAAAAAAAAAAAAACGTTTCTTTCTTCGTGCTTGAATACGAGGTATGCTGTGAAGTGGAGGGGGGCAGTCTGTACACGAGAAGCGTTGTGGCTTCGCGCACTCACCCGGATAGCAGCGCAACCAGTACATACTTCGGGACCCTGTGTCTGCTCGCCGTGAATTCAAGGATTTGGTGATGCGGCTGAGGAGATATATTCCCGAGCCGTCGCCCTCGAGGTTCGTTCCAGGGTACTACAGGACTGTTCTGAGTTGGACCAATGACATGCCCAAAATGACCGAAAACGACTTCAGAAAGGCTTCAAGCGAGCTTTGGGTTCATTGCAAAACCACTGCCAAGTGGTCACGTTGAATAGGACTACAATAGTGTTAAGTTTAAAGTCCGAATGTATTTGGAGGCGGTGCAACGTTCTGAAATGCGCTGTAAATGCTGCACAAATACTGTTATGGAGGGAAAGCCTGCCGCAGCCTGGGCTGCTTCACAGTCCTCCCTCACTCCCGCCACTACTAGTAGTGAACAATATGCAAGACCGCATATCACTTATGTTGGATAGCGTGATCACAGCCGTGGACGATGGCTTCTCATATGATGGTATTGTGTCGATACCAGAAACAGGTCTAGAGGACGTCGGGCACAGACCTGGTCTGGCCGGCTGGCTTGACGGTAGGGTGGTTCGTCCTCTATTCCTCTTACCTACAACGATAACTGACGACGGGTCATGCGATTCAGGAGCTGATTCGGGCGACAAGAGCAGCCATTTCGAACAAGTGAATCGTTTCTCGTTGAAGTTCTTGCCTCAAGGGCGTGCTGACATGGGCAACGCCAAGGTTCTTACGCCAAACAATTCCCCCCATAGAACCTCCCCACAACAATGGTAAATCAAGTTTAGTCAACTCCGGACTTCACGAGCAGGTCGGTGAGAAATTGCCAAGAAAGAGATTCGAGCGGGTCTCCGTCGACGATCAGAAGCTGCCTACGCAGATTCAGAGAGGAATTCCACGCCCGGTCTGGTCGACATCGCCGGAGAATGAGGAAACTCGACCCGGTGTTCAGGAGATATTGCAAAGAAAGGGAGGCCGGTGGGTCCCTGACGACGATCAGAAATTGCCTAGGAAGCAGAGCGCGCAGATTCTCGGGGACATTACAGATCCGCGTGTCGACCCAGCGCTGGGGAGCGAGGAGGATGCCAGTCACCCTTCAAACATTGAGCCAGAGAGACAGCCTAGAAAGAATGGGTTAGGAGAGAACCGGAGGCTATTAGGTTGAAACGATTGAGAATTGAGATGGACTGGCGGATCGATCATGAACTTACCAATGATTTCTAGTTATTGGCTTGGCTACCTTGTTGTTCATACGGACTTTGTGTCGTTCCTGCTTTTCTCCTTAGATAAGCATGCGCACTCTGTCATGGTTTGGATGGCCCGGATCAGTAACGTCGATGGAAATATGTACTATGTATTTCGTCGATCTCGGACTCTTTGTGGTCATATTCCGCAGCAGAGTCCGCTTCCCACTTCGCTCTTGCCGCAAGATTTCGCCAAGCAGTTTACTCCTGCGGAACTGAGTAGTTTTGGTGGGCAAGAGTTCACTGTCATCCATTGGCTACTAGTACAATATGTTGGAGTATGGCGACCGTCCATTAGTATAAATACGAGCAAACCAAGCTCGGCCTTACCGGCATGGACAAGAGCAAGGCTTAGGCATCTGAGACATATATTCGTAGTTAGTGTTGTGCCAGGCCCGGCCCCGCCCAAAAGCCCCGGCTAGGGCCCGGCTTTTGAGGGCTCAGGCTCAGCAAAACTGAAGCCCGAGCCCTTGATGACGGCCTCATAGGGCCCAGGGCCCGGCCCGGCTTCAGTATAGGTACTACGAACATGGAATAGATCACAAAAAAAATGTATTTTAGTAAGTACTAACACACATGTACTAACGGTGCACCGTCACGGTGTTGGGGTGGTATTCATGGCCACGAAGGCGAGAGTGACGGGGGTGCAACGAGGGATCTTCGTGACAGCGAGGGTGAAGGCGACGGCAATGCGGTAATGAGGGTGACAGATGGCGGGGACGTGGCACCTAGGGTAATGGCACTCGATGGAGACGGGGAGGCGATGGGGGCATGACGGTGACGGCGACAGTGACACGACGGCGAGGACCATGATGGGGAGGGTGGGGATGTGACGGCAAGGGTGACGGCCATGGGTGGGTGTGCAAACGATCTGGTGGGGACGGCTGGAGTGAACGGACGGACGGCGATGTGATGGGGACATGACAGTGACGGGGACACGACGGGCCATCGACGGCAAGGGACCTGGCAGGCGACCTGGGGGATGCAGAGGACACGTCGACAGTGTCAGGGTGCATCGAGAACACTAGGAAGCGGTTGAGAAGCTGCGGAATGCATCAGTACAGGTCAGGAACGCCCAAAGAGAAGGGTTGATGAAGACTCACAAGGTAGACCGGGAGAGGAGCCAGATGAGCCGAGTGGCGAAACGGCTGTACCAGACAGTGTTCACGATGTCCAGGAACCGTGACGTCCTTTGAGGGTCAGAAATGAGTGCGTCGATGAAACAGACGCACCACCTCGAGACAGAGACCCAGAGGCTATAGAGGCGAGTAGGGGGAGTCGGAAGTCGTTGAGGGCGTTCAGGACCGCACAACTGTTGCTAATCGCGCCGGATACGATAGGAAATGTCCCAGGAGCGATGGGAGCGCACGTGTTGTCGAAACAAACACGCAGCATCGAGATAACCGGCCGAGAGGTCATTTGGGCCAGCGAGAAGAGCCAGGAGACATTGAGGGCGATCGGGAGCGCCAGAGCAATGGCGACGGAGATGAGATGTATAGGAGACGAGGTGAGAAGGACGGCCCGGGCGCAACGAGCGGTGCACAGACGGCGTAAACACGAAACAGCAGACACACCTAGGCAATCCACACCACCCACCAATCATCTCAGGCAGCCTACCGACCACCTGAACCCACCGTGTCATCGTGGACGACTCAAGAACACTTGCAGGCCAGGCTTGGAATTTATGCAGGCCACAACAACACTAGGTGCGCGTAGGTCTGGTTGTAGATCAGCTGAGCGTTGACATAGTCGAAGATGTTCCAGGTGTTCTCCAAAGTCGTGGGGTGGTGGCTGCGAGTGCGCTTGAGCCTTGGGTTGTGTTTCGAAGTGACAGCGGTGATGGATGGACTGCGGGTGATTGTTGTGCTGGAGTGCGCTCGTGACACAGAGTTGTGACAACTGGGGCTGGTGGTGCGTTGGGGTGTGCATGGGTGTCGCCAAGGTGGTAGGCTACGCACGGTGTGCGCTCGGGTTGAGTTTCAGGGCATGGGGTGGTCACTGGTGGTATATGGAAAACCCAAAAAGGCAAGCATTGGGAACGCCAAATCGGATATTACTACAGTCGACTCTCCCATAACCCATACCCCGCATAACCCATACTCTCCACTAACCCATACATTTTTGGATTTCCCGAGTTGGTATGCGGGGATTTTGTCTCCAAACCCCATAATCCATAACCCATACCATTTCTTTGTCTCATAACCCATACATTTACTTACATAATGTGAACTACTTGCCATATTAAGACACATTATTATATAATCTGTCCCCAGATGGTAACTACGTCCCGAACATCAACTTCTTCACATCATCTTCGCACCTTCGAATTCCCACCGCCTGTCATGAAACCTCTCGATCTTCTAAAAAAAAGGCTTGTCCACACTTCACAACCAGGTTCAAGAAAGGAAGGTGAAGCTCACGACCGAATTAAAGGCTGGGCAGTCCATCTCGGAGGCAGATGAAGAGTGGTTGGATGGTGATGGCAACTTGGTTGATGAAGAACGTGTTGTGGGAGCATTAGAAAATGCTTCTGACTATGAGCAATACATTGAGCAGTTGAGCCCAGAAGACAAGGCAATTGTGCAAAGGCTACAGGACCTTGCACGAGGCCGAGGTGGTGTCTTGCCACCGAAAAAGAGAAAGTGTACATATTTTTAGAATTTATCCATTTGCAATGTGCATTATATGCTGATTTCTTTCAAGACACAGGTTCTGATATGGCCCAGGCTGAGTCTGTAAAGACAAGCATTCCATCTGCCCGAAAGCCAGTGGAAAAGCCTGTCAAAAAGGCAAATGCAACTCTTGCACAGCGGATTGAAATCTTAGATTGGTTTCATGCCAATGGCAAAAATCAGAAGAAAACAGCCATGCATTTTGACAATGTCTATCCCAGCCTTAGGTTGACACAGCCTCTCGTATCTGTGTGGCTCAAGGACGAGTCTAAATGGCGAGTGCAATATGAGACAAGCACAAGTTTGTCTCACTCAGCCAAAAGATTCCGTCAAACCCAGCATCCCGAGATTTCCGAAATGCTGGATCTTTGGATTTCAAAGGCAATGGCTGACAATGTGCTTATCACAGGAGAAGTTCTACGTCAAAAATGGAAGAAATTCGCTGACCTCTGTGGCGTGCCTGATGACGAGCGCCCTACTCTTAGTGAGGGATGGTTGACCAAGCTCAAGCTGCGAAATGGCTTAAAGGGGATCAAACGACATGGCGAAGCAGCTTCAGCATCCCCGGAAATTGTAGAAAAGGAGCGGGAGCGCCTCCATGAACTCATCATAATGGGCGGATATGAACGCCGCGATATCTTCAACGGTGATGAGACCTCTTTGTTTTATGCGTGAGTTTTCTTTTTTTGGAACATCAATCACATCTAATGGTGGATGACAGCATGCCACCCGACCGCGGACTATCCGACAAGCAAGCATCTGGTGTCAAGGGCAAAAAACTTCGACTCACATATTTGTTCGTCGCAAATGCAGACGGATCGAGGAAGTTACCCCCGCTCATCATTGGGAAGGCCCGGAAGCCACGTGCATTCAAGAATAAGACAGGCCCACAGCTCGGTTTCAACTACACGAGCAACGCAAAGGCCTGGATGACATCTGCCATCTACCAAGAGTGGTTGCTCGACTGGGACCAGAAACTCAAGAACGAGAATCGCAAGATCTTACTCCTGCAAGACAATTTTTCAGGCCACGTTGTCCCAGAGTCTCTCGCGAACATTCGTGTCGTGAATTTCGAACCAAACCTTACTGCACACATTCAACCCAACGACCAAGGGATTATTCGCTGCTTCAAGGCCCATTACCGTGCAAAATTCATTCATCGTGCCATTGATCAATACGAAGCCAGCATCACTCCTTCTCAGATTTACGACATTGATCAACTCGAAGCAATGCGCCTTGCTGATGAAGCTTGGAATGAGGTCGACACAACAACCATCCGAAATTGTTGGCGCAAGGCTGGCTTTCTGCCCGACACTCATTCGTCACAGTCGTCTGAATCACGCAACCATCCAGTTCACCCTTCTTTGCACATTTCCTCCCTCATTACCACCACTCTTGACTCAGATACCCCGGGCCCTGTCGATCCCGTAACTGAACTTGCGGAAAGGCTCGTCAACTCGGCCTTGGATGATTTGGAGATTACTGGTGCACTCCAACACTCCAACCGTATGGATATCGCCGAACTCCTCAACCCTGCAGCAGAGACTCCCAACTTCTTCGATGCGAGTGATGAAGACATTTTCGGGGCTGTGATGGACGCAAAGATGGCGCGGGAAGGTGGCAAAAGCAGCAGTGATGAAGTCGGCGACTCGGACACAAAAGACGACCCTGATGCTGCCAGCGAACCAAGTCCGACATGCAGCCAAGCACTTCAGGCATGCATGCTCTTGAAGAGGTATATTGTAGACATGGATGACCCAGCTGCACGGAAGCTGGAGGTGATGCTGGGCTCCTTCGGACGCATGACACGAGCTCACGGAATGCGGAACATGGAGAATGGAAAAATCACCGATTTTTTTACTCGTAAATAGCATGTTTATGGTACATGGTTGCTAGAAAGCTGCTACTAGACATATCATAGCCTATCTACCAATGCTACAGATGTTGCTCGCCACTCTTTCTAAACCCCATACTCTCCGAAAACCCATACCCTGGGCCCTTTCCCGAGGGGGTATGGGTTATGGGAGAGTCGACTGTATAGTCTCGAGCCATTCTGGGAAGCGCTTACTAGTGTCGGGATCTTCCGCGCTACAGAACGTCTGAAGACTTTTACCTGAGGACTCTTGGATCGAGTCACTCATGTCACGCTTTAAATCCAAATTTGGGTAGCACTTTGCCTGTTTTGGTTGATGCCGTGACACTATCATCCCGTTTTATCCGAGAAAATTTACTGTAGAACGAGTAGAAGGGTTCCCGGGAAGCCCCGGATCTCTCAGTTCAGTGCAAGCGAGTGACGGCAGCAACAGCGGTCCATGACTCATCGCTGTCTTGCTGGTCGGCTGCACGTTCAACAACGCGCTTGAGCACCTCAAGTGAATCATTCATGTTGGTTGTTTTAATTATCATTCCATACATGTAACTACACACTTTGAAATGATATGTTGACTACATCGCTCGAGCATACCTGAGGCACGTTGTGAGTAGGGCAAGAAGTTTGAAGTCTTACCAGCGGTGTAGCGAGATTCATCTAATTGACTGGCTAGGCCATACACCGAGTTGACACCATACTGCTGGATTGATGATAAGAAACCTCAGAACAATGACAACGATGAATGAAATACCTCATACGACAAGCTGGAATCACTGAATTGGCTGGATGGTAACTAAGAAAGGATGGTTGAATATCACCTTTTGTCAACTTGTCAAGGTGATGGTTTCCATGTGACAATAAACGACCACTCAGATTTTGACCATCTGGGGTAAGAGGTGTGCCTGGAGATGGTGACAGATGGTTGCTATTACTGTTCGGGATGGACAGAGGTGCCGCAGGAACGGATCGCGTTGCAGTGCTGAGACTGTCGAGAGGACCAGAAGGGGAACCCCGATGAGAGGACGGAGCAACAGACGAACCAAGACTCATCTGCAAGTGCTGCCCGATGTGAGGTGTCGACATTCCAGTGACTGTGCCAGCAAGTTTCCCACTAAGATCCATGGGAGAGGTCAACATGAGAGTTGGGTTTGTCACTGTGCAACGTTCGGTTCTAGAGCTCAAGCCATCTGGCCCATGGTGGTTGCCCATGAACTGTGGCCATTCAGATGGTTTTTCACTGCACGGTACAAAAGAGTCCCGTGGAGAGGTCTGCGGATGGTGGGCGAGGTCCAGCGCCACAGAGGATGTTGAGATCTACATAACAAAAGCCTGGAAAATAACACTCGACGCTCGAACACGAATCTTACCTTGTTCGCATAAGATGCAAACTTGTCATCATCCGACATTGGAAGGTTCCTCATGGCATCTTCATAATATGAGGTACACAGGACCAAAAACAGCACAACTTGAACTCACATTCATCGAGCATCATGCCAAAGTTGTACTGTTGACCAGGACGCGCATGATCGTCCTCGTTATATTGCCCTCTAGCCATGACAGAGGGTGCAACTGCACCAGAACTTGGTTAGGTCTTTCTCCAGAGAGCACCATCCCTTGGAAATGCTCTACCAACTCTTCGTCGTGACTGTTCGTGGAAGTACGACGACTCGCTGACATGCTCTTTGCACCGGCACAGTTGTACTGTCCATTCATACTGTGACCAGATCCAAGCTCAGGCGAGAGAGCGACGGACGGGGCATAAGCAACAGACTTGCACTTGTTGGCAACAGCAGAACCAATGGCTTTCGAGAGAACCTCCGCATCGACCGAAGAATGGGAAAGGGCCGACTTGATGAGGTTGTCCCCATGCAAAATAGCATTGACACGCGGTGGGGTGGTCGGGGCGGAGGCTGCTATACTGACGGGGTCGTAGGGGATACAAAGCAGCTCCTGCACTTGCTGCTGCTCCAAAACCCACATCTGGTCCTTGAACAGCTTCCGCTGGATAGCATGCTGACGTTCGTGTTCCAAATGCTTTAATTTGACGCACTTTGTCGAGAAATGCAAGGTGAGATACAAGCAGTGCGGAGCAAGTGAGACTTACAGCTGAAATGTCAGGCATGTTTGTACCTAACCTCACAGCCTGATGCAGAGAATTCTAATTTAGAAATGGGCGCTTCTATGGAAGGAGACATACCGAGTCTGCGAGATCGAGGAAAGCAGGTGGACTCTGCTTTCTGCCATTTGAGGCACAATTATCGACGGAGGTATTAATGTTTTCAGTAGTGTTCATCTTGAATGGTAAAGCGAGAATGACTTTTCTTCCAAAAGAAGTTGAAGACAGAAAACAAATTGAATGAAGAAACAAGATTAGGAAATGGTAATGCTAGTTGCACTGTGATAATCCTGCAAAGGGGATGCTAGTTAGAAGTGATGCGCAGAGTGTGGCACAACAAAGTCACCTTGAAGCAATTTTGAGCTGTTCTAGTGTGGACTGGTGATACAATGCGGCCAGGAGGGCTGGTGGAATGAATGCGCTGGTGACTCGGATGCAGGACAGAAGTGAGCAGGAAGTGTTAAACAAGGAAGAGGACATACCTGTTGAAGTGTCCGGGATTCTTGGCGCGTGATGCAAGGGAGGACACTGGATGTGAGTACTATAGTAGAAAAGACCAGCAGATTTAGTGGGGTTAATTTCACCATGCATCCATGCTTGGAGCTCCCTGCTTGATGCAGATGGTGACGGATGGGCTACTAGATTTACCAGATTTACCAGAACTTACCGTATTTGTTGATGGGTTTACCAGGACTTTCTGTGTTTGCCCAAATTTACTGGGTTAAGCGATTTAACGAACTTAGCTCACATAACACAGCGCTCGGTCACCCTCAGACATCTTCCTCTTGATAGTTCCAGGTGGCTGGGTGCTCAACAACATATTAATTCATCTAGGTCTGTTTTATTTTTGTCTCTCTCTTTGGCCCGCTTCAGTTTTACTAGTCCCACCTCCCCCAGTCCTCCTCGCCTACCACGTTGCCTGCCATTTCCGGACGTTTATGTCAGCACCTGTCACCCTCCACGCCTCTCACAGCCCTCGCCTCCAAGTACGCGACACAAAAAACAGTTGCCTGTGCTCAAGCGCTCACTGTCCACTCGTATGGTAAGGGATACATCGTGCTCACACACTGTACCTCACTGACAGGGCTCAGAGGGGACAAAAAAGGTCTGTCTGTCGGAAGATTTCCGACCGCTCGGGGGTCTTCGGGTCATCGTCGACAGGTTGCCCACATCTCGATGGGACCTGATGTGTTCTTATCAATTGTGTAGATGCCGCCCACTGACCACAGAGAAGATGGAGTGTCTTGAAGCTGTCGCCAAGGCCACCACTGAGCAGAAGGCGGCCGAAGGACAAGAAGCCTCTCTTTGTTCAACACGATCTCAAGTCATCGCACACGATGTCGACCCCATCAAACTCGTCGTCTTCCTTCCTGCTCTCTGTCGCAAAATGGGCATCCCTTATGTTATTGCCAAGGGCTCGGCACGGTCGTTCGCGAGAGGCCAGCTATTGTGCTGTCCCTTCAGGACATCAAGAGCAAGGACCAGCGCGAACCCACCAGCCTCATCAGCACTGCCAAATCCAACCTGTGAGCTACACGACAAACTGATAGTATATAAAAACTGATGGTATTTTTTTTCTGGCAGAGTACGATGAGTAGTGTCGTCGGTGGTATCCATGATTTGACGGCCACAGGTCCACCCAGATGTTCCGCAATGCACCCAACTCCACCGTGCTCACCCGGAGTTCCTGTCTCACGTCGCTCGGGGGATCTTAGATTGTAAGCAGTAAGTCGCTTATAAATCATCACTATACAATGCTCATGGCCCCTTTTCGCAGCTTCTCTGTTCCCCCACCACCTCGTAGGGAAAATGGGTATCAAAGGACTATGGAAGGTAAGTTCCAATCACGTCAACCGAAAAGGGTGCTGTTGGACTGATCTTACACAGATAATCTCTCCCGCTTGCGAAACCCGGCCTCTTCGTGAGTTCGCCGTTGTGGAGGGGTTTAGGAGGGGCTCAGAACAGGGCTCGGAACCTGCTCTCATGAAAATTGGTGTGGATGGCAGGTCCGTTGTGGTGCTGAAATTATATTCGATATATTGGGCATTCGAGCCATTACTCATACTTCGTGCCAGTACGTGGATGTACGAGGCATGTGCTGTCTTCCAGCACAACCACGCAGGTGCAGGACCAAGTCCAGAGCTTCGCACGCTCTTCTACCGACTCGTTGGACTACACAAAGCAGCCTGCCATGTCCACTTCGTCTTCGACGGTAGGGACTGGCCTGCTACAAAGCAGGGAAAACAGGTCAAGGTCTCACTGCACTTCCTCGCCCGTGGCTTCCAAGAGCTCATCACAGCATTCGGATTCACATGGCACACGGTAAGATTGGTTTATTCTGTTCGATACTCTGTCTACTATTAACTGTTGTTGCAGGCACCTGGAGAAGCTGAGGCCGAGTTGGCTACAATGAACCAACTGACACGAATTGATGCCGTCTTTATGAGTGACAGTGACGCTTTCGTGTTTGGCGCACGATGTGTTATGTGCAGGCATGTCCAGTCTCTGGTTACATGTACTCTAACTACATTTCAAACAGCACCGATTCGAAGCCCACGACGGCGTGTGTTGAAGTATGCACTGACGATGCATTACTCCACGGGGTAGGGCTCATGCAGTCAGAGCTCGTCCTTCTTGCACTGTGCCGCGGGGGAGATTACGACCAGGTTAGTCCCGTCTTTTATTGGTCAGACTCGGATGCTACAACTCACGCTCCCGTACAGACTGGCCTGTCAGGCTGTGGATCGGAGATCGCATTTCGGCTCACCAGATACTCACTTGGCGAGTCACTGGTGAACACTGTACAGCACGAGTCAGCGGTGGGCTTCTGCAAATTCCTCGCCAAGTGGTGCAGTGACCTCCGAAACATCCTGGCCCGTGATCCTGCTGGCTTTTTGGGGCGGAAGTATCCCAGACTTGCGGAGGCAGTCCCTGATGACTTCCCTGACATTAACATCCTTGTTCAGTATGTCGGGCCACTGACATCATGGTCTAACACGAATCATGGGAGAGAGTGCCAGCCTGTCCATACAGTGCAGTCTCGTCAGGCAGATTTTGTGCGCCTTGCGGCCATCTGTGAGGCACGCTTCGAGTGGTCCAGCATGACAATACAAGCCAAGTTCCGGTCCGACTTATGGGAGGGAGCCTGCATGCGTGCGTTATGTCAGGTTGGCCTTCGTTCTATTTTCTTCAGGGCTGTTGTTCAACTGCAAGCTGTAGCTGCCTGAATGCCCGAGTGGGGGTTACAACCTCACCTTTAAAATCTTGGAGTATGTTCCCCCACTTCGGGACAGCACTGTGGCAACCTACCGGGTGTACCTCACTGGTACACTGCTTGTCGCCACAACCTATTCTGGAATCGGAATCAACACGGGCAATAGCCAGTCCATGTCCCGTGATAGCACAGGACCCATGTCCTCAAGCCGTGAACACTTTGCATACATCACCCTTCCAGCTCCCATCATGGAGTATCTTGAGCCAGCTGCGCTAGAACTATTCCATCGTGGGAATGGACTGGTGCGTCATCCTATTTGAAACATTTTAGTGCTGCAGCTCATCAATGATCGTCTCCCAGCCGCCACTTCTGTCATCGAAAAACTCCCCTTCACTTCCAGACTCCAAGCAGCAGCCAAGTGGTTTGCAATGCCTCACGACGGCAAATAGGTATGATGATATTATTGATCTTACAAAGCCTACTGTGAGAGCGGTCATGAATGCATTGCATGGGGCATCATTTCCTGAGTCAAAGTACGAGGTGATTGACCTCACGGTAGAATAGAGACAACATTGTGGCATTGTTCGAACTATAGGATCCTGTTGAATTGTAGTAGATCATTGTATACTACCGCACAATGAGGCTTTTACCTCGAGTCTTCTCATGCTCATGTCTGGTTTGCATGACAGAAGAAACCGAGTGAACATTGTAATAACAAGCGGAAGGTCCCCAATTTCTGCTCCGAGTCCTTGGCCACAAAAACCTCACCAGACAGCTCCGGGACAAGTTCATCTTTCAGGCAATGGCTCGACAAAAGGTGGCATCAAAGAAAGCCACTGCTTTGCTCG
>JBBPQL010000576.1:0-21779 GCA_038092515.1 Boletus subparvulus | reverse complement strand
CGACGATCAGGCATTCGCAGTGCTTGCTCAAAGATTCGGCCTCGACATTGCTTTTGGTCATCGCGATGCTGTTCGCTATGTGGAGACTTCGGTGGCAAGCCATCTTCGTGTGTGTATCAAGACCACCGAGGATCGAATCTGGAGCTACTCCACTTACCCTTCCGAGCCTATTCTATCATGTGCTGCTGCCTCTTTACTCCACGGGAAGAGCACGGCCAATCTGGACCGCACTTTGGGTTGCCTAGAGAACATGATCAACGATGGGGTAATTGACATCGGTCAGATTGGGGAGCTAGTCAGCCGCTTTCTCTGGCTCCTCGCGAAGGATTTTTTAGTTCGCGAAGTTGATGCCGAAGACGGTGTGAACTCGCGATTCGACCAAGTGCTTCAGGACTGTCAACTGGTCTCAGTTGTTGACTTCCTTGAGTCCGCTTTCGGGCCAAAAATGTGGGAAGAGGCATCGGAAGCTCGACAGGAGTTTCAGAATGCTTATGTTAATTTCTCCCACTGGGTTTCGATGGATTTCAACATCAGGCGAAAGAAGGAGGCTCTGGAACAAATGCCGGGAGTTACATGCTCAATTTCTTCAAGTTCCTTAACCTAATCTTGGCGTCGCATATAGCATCGAGGAATGGACGCTGTGTCACTGGGAGCGAACAAGCGCTGTCCAATGCTGTCACAACCAGCCTTTGATCGACAAGGTTATCCCAATGTACTTCAAACGTCAAAAAACTGGCGACCTAACTGGCATGTCGCAAATCCTTATTTCGGACAAGGCTAGAACCAGTTCATCAGAGACTTCTCTGTCCAACATTCAGCGAGACCATTCGAGCATTGCTCCTGACTACCGCGGTCTTCCTTACATCGCAATATTGGTAGACCTTGGTATGGCGAAGCCTGAATTCGAGGTCCAGGTAGACTCTTCGACGGACAGGGATACGTGCCTGCGTATCTATGCACGCGGTCTTGATGCAAGAATGTATCCATTTCTCAAAGACAAAGGTCGTCTCGAGCGCGTTCTCCAGGACCTCTACAAACGACAATCTGCTCCTGCCAGCAGAAACTTGGCGCAGAGCCTCGAGGATCAAGTGCAGTTCGGAAAGTCCAGCGAGCGGCGCCACATGAACCAGAAGCCGCGGGCCAACAAGCAATAAATGTTCGGAACCAGCCGGAGGGCTGGACGTGTATGTTTTGTGTACTTGCATGACTTGGAAGTTGGGGTTGACTGTACTTATTATTGGATCGCCTTATCACTTATCATGATGCACAAATGTTACCGGCGCGGGATTCAACAACATCGACACGCACGGCGCAGAATTTAAGTAGGTTTAATAATTGTAGCCAACACGAACAAGCGCCTATCTAGATACAGCTTCGAGTCGATTCAGTAAAACCGTGACATCTCTAGTGCCCGCGTCTCCTCGACTTTCGCGTCTGCATACCCCGCCCACCGAGCCTTGAGGTTCTCATCCAGCCTGAGGTGTGCGTACCCGACGTGCTTGTTCGTCATGCCCCGAGGCTCGCGGACACGTTCAACACTTTGACCGGACGCCAGACATGTGGGATGTAATTCCTTGGGCACCGTCTTCGCGATGGACGGCAGGAGCAGAGTCACGAACCACGACGAGCTTGCAGGTTGATCTGCGCTTATCGGTATTGCGGGTTGGACAAATATCGCGCATTCGACGGCGAGACGAACCCGTTGACGTGAACCCGATGCTGATCAAACATCACGTCGTGTGGCACAAATATGAGAAATGTTTTGGGAAATGAAAGGCTTTCAACGGAAAGTTCTCAACGGGATACAGGCAAGGAGCATAATGGCACTCACGTCCTCCCAGACCATGACATTCGGTGCCATCCATATCTTGCCTCCGTGCCTCCGGGTAGCGTTCAACATCAGTAAAGTATTGTTTTCTGGCTTCTTTATTCTGGGAGGAGTGAACCACGAACAATGACCGCGCAACAGGCGACTTACAGGTCTTGTCGCTGTTGGAGGCGCGTTTCCTGGCCCATCAACTCCTTCGTATTATCCCATGTCTTGTGATGTGCTACGGTATGGCCAGTCCTTGACCCCAAGTGACCGCTGCAACAACGGGAGAAATGATCGACATCAGTTCCGTTCCAGCGACCGAATGGGATGCCATGTCCGAGCAGCTGTAGCCTGCGCTGACCGGACTCATTTCGAGAATTCCTGACCCCTACGGGGGGTTTGAAAGTAATAATTCGTGTGAATTGGGAGGTGTTGACACCTTCCTTCAGTGAGCGACTCCTGCCGCAGCTGAATCTTAAGGCTCTGCCGCCCCATCAGGGCTTGGATGTACACGTATAAGATGATATCAACGATTCCTTCCGTTCGTTGTGGCACTGGGACCATATGATAAATCTATGGGTTGTTGGAGATCATGCATCGTCTTCGTCGTTGGTGGTAAACATTGATACAACATAATCAAGCCAGAGGTGCTTCCTGGTGCTTCCTGGATGTCTGGTGGTCACTAATACGTAGAAGTAGAACATGTCGCAAATGTCATGCCATACAGAATATGTACACAAGCAGATAGACGAACCAACAAGGGTGCGCCACATACCACCCCTCTCCCTTTCCCCCTTGCCTACGACTTGAGCAACCACGGTTTGTTGGTGAGGGTCCAATCGTCAATGATTTTCCAGAAATGAGCTACCACCGACTTGTCGACATGTCTTCGGTGGGGGTCAATCTGGCGAGCGACGTTCGCGTGAGTCGAATCAACGGAAAGGGAGTAAGGGTTCGTCACCTTGAGCTCCGTCACGTTCCAATCTTTGATCTTTGCATTGGGTGGATCATTGGCCCACGTGAAGTATATCCCTTTAACTAATCGCCCGCAAGAAACACCAAACGTCAGTCATTCTTCCCTTTGCCACAAAGAGACGGGGTACGACGGGACATCAACGCACCGTGATGAAACAAGGTTCGCGGTTCGTTCCACTTGTATGGTCGAAATTGCCATGCCTGGCCTGTCGTCATCACACACACGACCCTCTCCCATGCGTCCGCTCCGAATTTCTGGAGTGCGTCAGTGCTGTCGACGATGAAATACCTCTGGACTGTCCCGGTCCCGGTACCATGGGAGGCCGCGGACGAGGTGGACGAGGAGTTGGTAGAGGAGGAAAAGGCGGCGGCAGAGGCGGTGGGCGGGTCACGCCGTCGATCGATGTGGAGAAGGTCTTCGGCCCGCGGGTTTCCAGCTGCCGCTGCGCGTTCGCGCGCGGTGGTCGACGCTTCGAAGCTGGAATGAGGTGAATACAAATAATAAGAGAGGTGGGAAATGAATGCGGCTTACACGGCTTCCTGCAAGAAGCGTTTCACGTTGTACATCGTGATCAAGGCTGTAGGTGACGACGAGATCATGATGATCGGGAACATATTTTCTGTTTCAAAGATAGTTTGGTGTAGCAGACATGGCGTTCAGCGTGGGACGTACTGGCTTTACGCGCTTGCATGGGGAGACCAACCGATGGCGCAAGTGCGGATGCACTTCCCGGTTTGACGTCCCGGATCTTCTTTAAACGTTCAGTGAAACTTGCATGGAGAGCGGAAAAGTTCTATATAGCATCAGTGTCATGTGGTACCATGCAAACTCAGAGGAAGAAGAAAAGGCAAGGTAAACTTACATTGGGTTTGGTACCCCTCAAGACAGAATTTCTGTCTCGCAATTCGAACTCGTTCTTTTTTATTTGCTTGACGACTTGCATGTCCTGTTCGTCGGCGACATACCGTCGTTTGCTTGGCGACGTGGGGTCAGTGGGGTGTGGGTGGGAAGCAGTTTTGGGTGTGGTGGAAGGTGCTGCACTCGTCGCCCCTGCTCGACGGGGCGGCGTACCAGGCGGTGTCGTCGACTCTATCCCCAACACAAACGAAAACCGAACCCATAAACCGACGCTAATTCACGCACGGCAGGTCGGGGGACAGACTTACCACTCGCCAACGGTCTTATCCGTTCCAAATCGGCGACTTTCCCTTCTAACCACTCCACGACGCTCTTTCGCTCCGTCACACTCACGAACCCGACAGTCAGACCGCTTTCACGAGCTTGTCGCATGTACTCGGCACCGGGCGCATCGCGAAGCAACCAAGCGAGATAGACGGCTTCGAGGGTGTATACATCAGCGGCAGAGGACGAGTTGGATACGCCTGGTTTGGTGTAGCGTGTCGGGGACGATTTTGGGAAGGTAATGGCGGGGCCGAGGGACAGATGCGTCGCTGCGAGGAGGGTCGGGGCGGGTTGGCCATCGGTGAGGTATGCGATGGGCGTCTTCGATTTGACGGCGCGGCGAAGCGCAAGGAGCGGGTCGGTGAAGTCCATAGTTTGCAGTCGGCGACGGATGTGGGCTTCGTCACATCCATGCTGACTAATCACCGCATGTGGACGAGAGTTCTCACGGCCTCCACCGTAGTGACCGGACTCGAGGCCAATCTACCGAAGCGAGACCGCTGGCATACATTGTCACCACTCTAACTACCAGCAGTTGCGGCGGTGCCGCTGTTGAGAGCACATGGTAGTAAACTACAAGTCTGGTGACCGTGGTCGCTAGCATGGCCTACCTTGGGATGATGGACGATCGAAGCCTGCCATGCTCCCCAATGCTTTATATTTAGGTCTGTCCTCTGATTGGCTACTCACACGTCGCTCACGCCGAACAGAAGGTCCGGTTTCAGCCAAACCATCACCTGCTCCTCCCCGTCCCAGGCACTGGTCATCGCGAATCCCTGGACCTGCAGTGGAGCATGTGTATTGCTTCGATTCTCCGTTTCATCGTCGAAGATTTCTAGGGACAGAACTGAAACATTTCTTCTGACATCTTCTCTTCGAGACTGCTTATAAGTCTTGCTAGAAAACATGGATTTACCGGTTGAACTTCTGGGCGGTCACCTCTGGGCCTGCCGTCTCTTCCTCTTTCGTTTCCTGTCGGGTTTTGTACCCCACTCCATTGAGATGCTATTCAGACGGCTTTCCTGTTTCATAGCCATCTCGACATGCGCATCTCTCACACTTTCTGCCCCTCCTGGTTTCCCGTCTTCTGGAAATGGCCTCTGGTACACGACGCCAGGAACAATATGGGAGCAAGAGTTGCTTCCAATCGGAAACGGTTATTTGGCTGGTATGTGCTAGTCATGTCACTTAACGCTGTATTTGTGAATCCCATGCAGCGATGGTCCCCGGCGGCACTTCACAAGAGTCAACTCAGCTCAACATTGAATCTCTCTGGTCCGGGGGACCTTTCCAAGATCCTGTACGTGTTCTGGCCTTTTGTTTAGAAATGATACACTCTTGATGGCTTGCGCATCGCAGTCGTACAATGGCGGTAACAGTCTGCCCTCGCAGCACACACAACTTGCCCAAGATATGCAGAGTATTCGCCAAACTATCTTTTCTAACTCATCTGGCACAATTGATGGTACGTTTAATTTGTCCGTAAATGTACACCATTGAAACTAACAGCATCGTGAAGATATCGGAGAGATTATGACAGATGCTGGCGCGTATGGTAAGCAACGATGTATATCTTCGGAACCGATGCTCACCGACACACTATTATATTATCCTTGGCTACTGTTTCTCCGGCCGGGCCGTTTACAGGTTCCTATGCCGGAGCGGGGTATTTGCTGGCGACGTTGGACACTTCCGACACGGTGACGAATTATGCGAGGTGGCTGGACCTTGATGAAGCGATCGCACGAACGACGTGGTCCCAGGGTGGTGCAACCTTTAACCGGTTAGTCGATGTTCTAAGGAAGGGGCAACTGCCTGACTCAGGTGATAGGGAGACATTCTGCTCTCATCCCATTCTGGCTTGCGTGCAATACGTGAACTCTACCAGTCCACTCCCACCACTCACCTATGCATTCTCTGTCAGCGCCGAGACCGGACTTCCGACTCCCAATGTCACCTGTTCGGATAACTCCACTCTCAGTATCAGGGGCTATGTGTCCAACCCCGGGATGCTCTACGAGGTACTTGCTCAAGTGGAAGCACCAGACGGTGCCACGACATGCTCTGCGGTCCCTGGCTCAAGTCCTCCTAACGCCACGCTCAGCGTAAACGGTGCCTCCGAAGCGTGGATTACTTGGGTCGGCGATACCAACTATGATATGGAAGCTGGAGATGCTGCCTGCAATTACTCTTTTCAGGGGCCAGATCCTCACAACAATCTCGTCAACCTTTTGGCTTCAGCAAATCTTAAATCTACAGATTACAATTCCATTCTCGCGGAACACGTTGCAGACTACCAATCAATTATGGGACCATTTTCACTTTCGCTCGGTCAGATACCAGACTTCAACACGCCTACGGACCAGATCGTTGCATCATACCAAACGGACATAGGAAACTCATACCTGGAATGGTTGACATTCAATTATGGCAGGTATCTTTTGACTGGCAGCGCTAGAGGGACTCTACCAGCAAACTTGCAGGGCAAGTGGGCTAATGGATTGGCGAATCCTTGGAATGGAGGTGAGTGTTCACCCGAGTTAGACGATATTTGCGACCATAAATCTATGAAACAGACTACCGTAAGTACATATATGATCTTCTAACCAACCGTCATGCTCAACTTCATTCTTAGACTCCAACATTAATCTCCAAATGAATTATTGGTTCGCTGAGATGACCAACATGGATGTTGTTGTTCCCCTATTTGATTACATCGAGGTATGCTACCGGCTATGAGGAAATGAAAAATGAACACCGCAACACAACGGATTTAGAATACCTGGGCTCCACGTGGGGCTTACACCGCTTGGGTTCTGTACAACATCAGCTCTGGCTGGGTAACTCATGACGAGGTCGGTTTTTCATTCCGGTAAGCTGTTTGGCATACGTTAATACAGCTCTAGATGAATGTACGCCACAATTTATTGAGCACTGTGATGTTCTCAAGCTTTCCAGATTTTTGGCCACACTGGAATGAATCTCGGCGACGGTTCAGCACAATGGGCGGATTATCCTGGTACGTTGTTAAGCCGAGTTAAGTTGACATGTCCAGTTTACAAGGTCGTTGTAGAATCGAATGTTTGGATGGTGCGTTGTCAGGCACTGATAGTTATGATAACGTACCCATGCATGCCAGATGATCCATGCTTGGGATCACTTCGACTATACTAACGATATTCAGTGGTGGAAATCTCAAGGGTACCCGCTTATGAAGGTAACCGCGATCGCCGTCTTTGACACAAATTTTCACAATCGGCAACCACTAGGCTGTTGCAAGTTTCCACCTTGAAAAGCTTATCGAAGATTTATACTTCAACGACTCCACGCTTGTTACAGCACCCTGCAACTCGCCCGAGCAAGTTCCGATTACATTCGGTACGTTCAGCGCAGGTTGATACCACACACCGCATTGAATGACATGGATCCAGGATGTGCTCACGCTCAACAGGTACTTTGGCAGCTTTTCAACGCCGTTGAGAAAGGATATGCGGCTGCTGGTGACACCGACACCGCATTCTTAAATTGTATGTTTTCTCACCTGTCGGATTTTTCTTTCTAACCGAGTCGTTAGCTGTGCTATCTAAGCGTACTCAAATGGACAAGGGCCTCCGCATCGGACAGTGGGGTCAATTACAAGGTCAGCTGTTTTGACCATGTCTCACTATGCCTGGTTAACCACGGGATCGTTCTTAGAATGGAAGGTCGATATGGATTCCCCAACGGATACCCATCGCCACCTGAGTCATTTGATAGGTGTGAGTGAACTGGGTCCATCCTGTGTGACCCAACTCAAAAAACCTTCAGTTATACCCAGGTTATGCTATTGCATCATATGATCCTGCTCTACAAGGCGGTTTGATCGTCAATGGAACGTTCCTGAATTATACCAAAGAGCAAGTTCTGGCGGCTGCTGAAACAAGTCTACTTCACAGAGGAAACGGCACCGGCCCAGATGCTGATTCAGGCTGGGAGAAGGTCTGGAGAGCTGCGGGGTGGGCCCAGCTCGGAAATGAAAGCGAGTACTACAAAGAACTTACCGTATGTGCTCGATTCGTTTTCACTTTAGTTTCCTGACGGTCGTCTGGTCAGTACGCTATCGAGAGGAACTTTGCTCCCAATCTATTCGATATTTTTTCCCCTGGATCTAACGTGTTCCAAATCGACGCCAACTTTGGATATTCGGCTGCGGTTTTGGTTGGTCTTTATAATGCCAACAGAAAGAATATCGTAGACTGATATACCCCATTTCCAGAACGGTCTGTTGCAAGCTCCCGACGTGGCTAGTATCGACATTCCACTTCAGGTGACACTACTGCCAGCGCTGCCCGCCAGCTGGAACACCGGCTCGATCAAAGGCGCGCGCATCCGTGGTGGAATTACCCTTGATTTCGCCTGGAGTGTTGGAAAGCTCACCTGCGCAACCTTGACCGTTGATGATAATGTTGCTGGACGAGAGAGAGAAGTCGTTGTAAATTATGCAGGTCAGGTTATAGGACAGTTCAGGACCAGCGGGGGGGTGGTAGTGAATCTGTCGCGAATCTGATAACACATAGCCTGTTCTGTATAAGCTAATTTGATAGTATGTTTGTACATAGTGTACCACAATCTGTGGTTGAAGTGTATTGGAAGTGATTGGGTGCGCCAAGTCCCGAGCGAACCTTGACTAGTCTGACTTCTCATAACGTACTCCGGAAAACAGCAAACAGTATACAATTGGCGGGCTACGCTGCGGCGGGGGCAGTTGGTCTATAGGTGTAGAAGCGTATTAAAATTATACTTGCGCCACGTTTGCCACGATTACCTTCCAGTCTTCCCCATCACTCTCCTGCATCTCTGCGCCCAATAACTCTAGTCTATCCCACCACCACTGATGTAATTTATCATATTCCCCTCCTCCTTCTTTTGGCACCCTAGCATGCCAAGGCTTGTCTGCCAAGATGTAATGAAGACATCTGATTTCCTCATCCCTCCAGAGTGGTCTATGGATTAGCATCAACGTCTTGAGCGCATTGTAACACCAGGGCAATGGCTTCCATTTTCCCTTGAAAAAATCGGAGAGAAGGTCCTGATCGACGAATGACCAGGTTGGAAGGAGCGGGGACGTATAGAGATGGTCTTCAATTGCGTGAGCGAGCTCAGCGGAGGGATTTAATACGACAAGCCCGCCGTTAAGCAGAGTGTGGGGTCGTGGACTGCTGTCAGTTATCTGCGTTGGGGCCGTTAGACCGGTGGGATGTGACAGGGGTGTATAAGCACAATTCTCTGGCACCCTTCCTTGGGTTGAGCGAGTTAGTCAGATTGTTGGCAAGGGCTACTTACCAATCAGCCGGGTAGTGTTTCAGCTTTCGAGGGTTGCAGGCGCAGACATGGGCGGCCGCGATTTCGTCTTTTCCGACAGAGAGATGCATCAACTCGTCCATATTCCGCATCACAATCATGTCCGCATCCAAGAGGACAATGCGCTATCAGAAAGGGTTTGGGTCATGTGGGAACGATATACTGTAGTAGTAATGTATTTTACTTACATCGTAACCTGTCAACTCGAAGGCCCTGGGCTCATCGTTCAGAATTTGAAGACGCTGCGTATCCAACAGTCTCACCTCATCTTCGACCAGATGTCCGCGAACCTGGCATCGTGAGCCGATAGAGTGTGCAGACCTGCGGGGGGCTGAAGGGGCTGGATATCTATCACCGTAATCCTTCTTCTTGCAAGGATATCACGAACTTCCTGCGGTAAAGCAGGAGTGGCCATTACGACCAATGGATATTCGGAACCCACAGACCGAAGGGTGTATTCTAGTACCAGCACACCTGGCAGGTAGCTGGTGTTCGTTAACAAGGTCGCATACGCTGCCTTGATAGCCATATCAACGGAGGTTAACTGATGTGGAGTGGGACGAAGCTTCGCGGTATTTATGATGGCCTTTAATCGTTTATCTCGGCTGTTACCGGAAGCCTAGTTCCGAGCAGCAGCGAAAAAGGGGATCAGATCTCATCGTATATCATTCGTTCAACCTATGTATAGGACAAGGCACCGCCCGACGTCGTTCGGAGACCCTGTTTCGGCGGATGTTGCCGGACAGGGTTCGTATCAGACGGTCGTGGTACTTAGTCGCTGACAGTGACGGGCTCGGACGCGTGCGGATGCATTATGCGCGAGGAGAATCGATGGGAGGCCGGCGTCGGCACCTAGCTCTAGGGCGTGCGCGACCGGCGTGCCGTTTGTGGCGGTCAAGGCGAAACTTTATCTGCATGGTCTGCGATGAACTTGAATAGGGATACCCAAATGGGGGATGTGTGTAGTGACCAGTTGGATGATTCGGTGTCGAGCATGGCGGCCTCGATCTTCTCCAGTGTCAGCGGATGGGGGAGTTGCTTGGATAAACACAGTTCTCGTATCACCTTGTCGCATTAATGGGGTAGTGGTAACCTGGGTCGTTGCCATCGACCCGCCGGGGGTTCGATTCCCCCTTAATGCATTTTGTTCCACCATTTCAAGTCATCCCTTTTTGCACTGGGAGTTGAACTTGTAACTTGAAGGGACTTGCTAGCTGCGGTCTCTGATACCTCTCAAAACTTGTTCCCCGGGCGCTAGACTCGACGAAATGAGTACCCCTCTACCATCCGGGATCCTTGAGGCTTTGCAGATCGTCCCAGGAACAACTGCCAATGGCCAAACGTTCCAAGAAGTGTTGCTTGACCTCACACTTCCTCACGAATCCGAGGACGGTGTATTAACGAACAAATACAACCTCCTCTGTCCGCGGGGTTGTCGCAGCGTCATTCTGAAGCGTGGCGTTGGCCAGCTGGTGGAGCGATCTGGGATTGAGGTAAGACCGATGGACATCGAAGTCGTACGGTGAACGCCAACTGCGTATCAGATGGATTCTCCTGGTCACCCCGTCGATCCCAGTCTGGATCCGCTTCCGGCACCACCTGCCACGGTGCAATGGTGGCTCGTCACACCATCCCCAATGGAATTCGAGAATGTTGGGTTTTCTCGACCTGTGACTCGTGCAGGAGATAATGCAGGTATTGGAGTCCCCATCACAAGTGCCTACAGCGTGTTTGATCTCCCCCGATAGCCTCGCCGAAAGTGATCAAACTCCTCATTTGCGCCGATTGCGATGTCGGCCCGCTAGGTTGGTGTGAAGAAGGTGGCAAGGAGTTTTGGCTAGCATGCTCGCGAGTCAAGTATGCTGTCCCGCGCTCAGGCTGAGATCCACTGGACTTGAAAGGTAGTGAATCGTTGCATGGTTACTCTTTTATGTATGTATTGACAGGCATATACTACGACATAACTGCGGGTAACGGCACTAGGTCTTGTCATCAATCGAAACTGGGATTGCTGAAACTGGGACTCTGTTCGAGACGAAGATGTCTGGCGTTTACGAAAATTTGCGTGCGTTAAGCAGGACTACCTCCCGGAAGTAGGCAGGCTTTGAAGGTTTCTTCGGCGCCGTCGCCTCGCTCCCGCCAGATCTCAGATTCGCCATCTCGCCATCCTGGATATTTGTTGAACACGCACCAGGCGTCACCAATGAGGTCGTCTAGGAGCATTGTGTCCTGTCCTGTGAAGTGAGAGTGTTCATCGACGTCTGTTTCATTTTCAGGCCCGGCTTGGATGCTCGGAACGTAGGGGAGCAGTGATTCTTGGTCCCACTTCCAGAAACGCTCCAACTCCTTTAACACCTTCCTCCTCCAGTATCTCCAAACCGGTGTCTCGTTGGGTAGAATGCGACTCAAAACAGCGTCAGGGTTAGAGTTCAGCGGATATCGGTGGCCGTCCCCTAGGATCAAACAGACGAAGACTCCCATTTGCGTCCTCGTGCCTGGTATCCATTTTTCCATCCGCACGGAAAGCTCCTGGAAGAGGAGCTCCCGATGGACACTCTCCCTCTCATGCGATGCCACATACAAATGATATGTTCCCGACGCGACGAAGGAGACAAGGAACACGACCTGGCCGAAGAGGGTGCTGAGTGGGATGAGGAGGAGCTGTACCAAGAACTGCGTCATCAAGAGGAGCGAGCTAATTCCGATCGTGTGGTGCTTCTGATGCGGTAGTATCCCGGTTGAATAGTCGAGTTCGAACTCCCCCTTCGTGATTATGTTCACATCCGCTTCTTCTCCTTTCAAGACGATTATACTTCCATCCTCTCTAGACATCAACCCATCTCCTGCCGGCGAGGCTGCGGACGGTACTGGAACACGAATATTCAGTGTCGCCGTCCCGAGGGCAAGGGATGAGAAGCCACTGCTGACAATGCCGAGAAGAATGAGCGATGCACAGAGTAGATCCTGGCTGAGAAAGCAGAAGACACAAGCCAGTGTGCTGACCAGCGATGGCACGATTGCCCAGAGCGCAAGAGGGCCGTGTTTTGGAACGATCGGGATGAGTTCATGTTTCTCTTTGGTGACGCTGACGCCAGTCATTGTCAGGCTCCGCGTAATCTTTTCGTGCTGTCGTGAAGGAAACGAAATGACTGTGACAACGGCAGAGCTCCCAGTCTTTCTCCCTTCAGCGCCATCCTTCTTGCAGAGTTGGAGCGGCTTGCAGGGAAAGTCCGTGCACTTCTCTGCTATCAAATACCCCAGATACCCCGTGCGCAATTTGGTTCCAGAAAACGACCCGCAGTACTCGGGGCCAGACTTGCCAGCGAGGTTGAAGGTGACTGTGGGGGATTCGTTTGGCCCGGGGAAAACGCTGTCCCACAATCGAGAGTCGGCCATCTGGCCAAATCTCTTTGCTACGGTCACGGCCCCTGGATAGTTGTACCATCCCGTCCATCTTCGACCCGCGTATAAATGGATCGTCTCCAATGCATCGACCGCATTGTCACCTCCGAATAGTCCCACGACGCCGGTCAAATCCAGCTTGTAAGTGGTATGATTGATATCTTGGATTATTTGGTCGAGGGAGAGCATAGTGGGGCGGTCAGTCTCTGGCCTCCTCCCCTTGCACCATGGGTGGCATTATGTATATTTGGGAGTGTTCCATTCTTTCACAGGATGACGCCGTTCATCCAATGTTGTTCAGCATGCAGCTTGCCTCGTTTCTCTGCTCTGCCGAAGGGGTTCTTCTGTGACAGAAGGTGACGGGTGTGAGCTACCATCAGCCTCATGGACAGACGAAATCCGAACCCTAGAGCCCGCACCTCGTGCCAAGTTTCCTCAACACACGATACCACCCTAGACATTTTCTCCGCCGGCTTTCTCGGCAGAATTATACATTTTGTGGGAGCTAGAAACGTTCGTTGATCTGCTTCTCGAGTGCTCTTCCTGGCTATCTGTAAAACAGAGTTTGCAAAATTAATGCAGGAAGTGAATTAATTGTGCGAATTGTGCGCGACTAACTCATGTTCAAAGGGACCTGTGGCCACTTGTCGCCGGATCCATGTTTGGTTCAGCTGCCACTACAGCTATTACAGGTTTCCCTATTCAGCTGGTAACAGAAGCACTGGTAAGGGTCACCAGCCAGCGCTAGAACCTTTGAGGCCATCATTACAAGTGACGAAGTCCCGATCGGTGGGCAACCACTACAACCTGAATTTCCAAAGATCATGCAAAATAACTTAGGAAAGAGGGGGAACCAACGTACCTTTCATTGATCAAGTTACGTCCCAATACCCACCCAATGTGAGGTGATCGGCGCAACATTGTCCTCGATGTGAACTCGGTAGAGTTGGCACCTGTAGTGACGAGGGGGGGAAGACGGACGGGGTCAATATACGCTTCGAAAACAAAGTCGTTTTCTGCCTGAAGAGGAACTTTGGGTAAATGATGATGCTGGAAGTTGGTTTTGAACACAAGTGCAACTGCCATTGATGAAGCTACTCGCGCAACCACACCGAAGAGAGAACACGTCAAAGCCCGGTGTGCAGGGATTCCGGTATTTAAACAGTTGAAATGTCACCTTTGATTTGGCATAAGTCGTATCTTACTCGGGAAATAGAGGTCGCTGGTTTGAGTTGTACCGGTCCAAGGACATTGGAGGGGTAAGGGTTGAAATTCAGACTGTGCCGAGCCTGCGAACTGGTTGAGCACAGGTTCAAGTTGCGCCGCCATCTCGCCATTACACTTGTCTGTTTCTGCGTTGGTTGTTGACGGACGACAAAGCAACAATTTCAAAGTTGTTTGCGCCTCAGTTCTGCTCTTTCCTGGGCGCAGGCCGGTCCAGGTCGTTCTGACCCGGAGCGCTTATCGAACCTCTCACCAACGCAACACAGAACGCGTCCTTCTTTTCTATCACCCTTCTACCGATTTCCTTTGATCCCTCCTATTTCATACTACCGTTCTATACCCTAGTTTCCAAAAGGTTACCCTTCCTGCTTCCAGCAAATCTTTCATTCGGATCCAACCCCTACTTGGTCCTGTCATGTCCGCTCCGACGACTTCAACTTCCTCACTGGCTGGCCCTAGCGGTCCAAGCCCACACCCCCTGCTCGAAAACAACGAGGAGAAGAATAGCGTGGTTATCAAAGTCGGAATGGTCGGCGATTCGCAGATAGGCAAGACGAGTCTCATGGTCAAGTATGTAGAGGGCAGTTTCGATGAAGATTATATCCAGACGCTGGGTTCGTACTTCAGTTCAACGAAATCGCTCATCGCTCAACCAGCTCTCGTCAGGCGTTAATTTCATGGAGAAGACAATAACCGTGCGACGGACAACAATCACATTCTCCATCTGGGACCTTGGAGGGCAGCGAGAATTTGTGAACATGCTACCTCTTGTTTGCAATGATGCCGTTGCTATACTCTTCATGTTTGACCTTTCGCGAAAGTCGACGCTGAACTCGGTGAAGGAGTGGTATCGACAAGCAAGGGGGTTTAACAAGGTGAGTTAGTGACTGTACTGCCTTCCTGTTTTCGGTTGCGTGATGTCGTACGCGATTGGGATACGGGGGCGTGTTACAGAAGTGTTGCTGTCTTCCTCGGTCTTATGACGTCCAAGCGAGGTCTCGTGCGCATGAAACTCACACCATACTTTCGCAGACCGCAATTCCATTCTTGATTGGGACGAAATTTGACACGTTTGCAACCTTCCCGCGGGATGAACAGGAGGAGATTACTAAACAGGTTTGTCAACTTGTTGATTCGTTCGAATTTACCCACCGACGAGTTCGCAGGCGAAGCGATTTGCGCGAGCAATGCATGCATCGCTAATCTTCTGTTCAACATCCGCATCGATCAATGTTCAAAAGATTTTCAAGATAGTGCTTGCAAAGGCATTTGATCTGAAATGCGTGATTCCAGAGATCGAAGGTGTTGGAGAACCGGTGCTTATTTATGTGGATGTGTAACATTGTGGATAGAATGTTCGTTTAGACGAAGGGAGGATGGAGGTGTGCTACTTGAACTAACAATTGGGAAGTTTGCCAAGGTGATGTTGTATCGAGCTCGAGAATGTCTTTTCGCTGAATACGTTATGATCGGGACTTTAGGAAGTAGGTCGACTCCGCCACCCACGTTGGGATTTCTGTGGCACCTCATTATACCACCATCACCTGGCACACCTCCTGATCCTACATTCTCGCTGTCTCCCTTATCGTTTCTTCCCGGCTGTGGACTGTTTAGCTTCTCGATCATGGACGCTCAGATCGGGAGTCTCTTCGTCCTGGGTCACTACTCTCTCTTATTCACCACTGTTGCTATCTATCTTAACACATTAGTTTGCAGTACCCGCATTGCTCAATCAGCTCTGTTTTCCTCTGGATTTTTTTGTCACGTTTCCTTGCTTCTGCATCGCCGTCCTTGCTCGTCTCCGCAAACTTACCATCCCTTTCCCAATCAAGCTTTACTACAAATCAAGCATATTCCCCAAAACTGACACCCTCCTCTACACTCGTTTGAAGTACCCTTTCTTGGTAGGGCGTCTTGTACTGTTGCTATGCTCCATACATTTCCAGCCATGTCTTAATGCTTTCGTATGGTAATCTCGTTATTTAAAAGGTGCAAGCTATCGGAGCTTCGGGACCCTGAGCTTCGCAGTACCTTGGATGTACAAGCGTTTCCTTCCGAAAGGAGGTGGGCCCTTGCTAGTAAGTCAATCATCCTACCTTGGACTGTAGTTTGCTCTGATCCTGATAACACCACACTCGGTGAGGCTTATCTCCGAATCCAGTCCGGGTTTATCTCGTGCCACAAGGCCTCACTGTGGCATATCGCTTGCTGAGCCGTTGATTTCTGCTCTTCAGGGGTGGGTTTTGTATGAAAGGCATCCCTTTGACAGCGCACTAGGACATCGAAACTGATCCATGTCACACCTTATCGAGGGGTAAATGCTAGGAGCCGAGGACTACGTTTTGAGTCCGCCTCGGCGATCCTTCTGCCTCTCGTTTACAAAAAGACCGTCTGCATCTGAGTTCCTGCGAGGTTACTCTACGCTCCCGTTCGCTTCCTGGTGGTAGTTGCAATGCTCTCGTCCAAGTGGCTCTCAACCCTGATATTGTTTTCTACCCTGGGGTCCTCCTATGCTGCATCCATACTGACTCCAGCAGGTCATTCATCTAATAACACGCAACGCCGGGGCTCCACTTCATACATCCAAGCGGCATACTTCACGAACTGGTATCGTATTTCTATGACCTCTGGTAGCGCTCTAACGTCCCTCCCGTCCACAGGGGTATATATGGTGCCAACTTTCGTACGTGTCAGACGGTCATCGCTTCTGTCGTGACTGATCTGTCACAGAACCAACGGACATTGATCCAAGCCAACTGACACACATCTTGTATGCGTTCGCGGACGTGTCCGCTGACACCGGCGAGGTCTTCCTTACGGACAGCTGGGCTGACGAACAGGTATGCCTGTCGCAGTCAGGATGAGACGTCTTCGGCTGACAGTTGTCGAAGAAACACTTTCCCGGCGATTCTTGGAACGACCAAGGGAACAACTTGTATGGCTGTTTGAAACAGGTGACGTCGCCCGTCCCAATCGTCATGCATGCGGTCATCACTGACGTCGCGTCCAGCTCTACTTGTTGAAGCTAGCCCACCGGTATGCTTGTCACGTTCTCTTCTCGGTAGGAGCTCACTTTCAATCCGAAAGACACCTGAAGGTCTTGTTGTCTATTGGCGGTTGGACGTATTCCCAGGACGGCCATTTCTCGTTCCTCGCCGAGAGCGATCTCCGGGGAAATTTCGTTGCGAGCGTCGTCCAATTAGTCAAAGATTATGGGTTTGACGGAGTGTAGGTTTCAAGTTCCCTCGTCGTTCTCAATGCTCAACACGAGCCCGTGCAGAGATATAGACTTTGAGTATCCAGCAAACGAGGCGGAGGGTCGGGGCTTTCTGGATCTCATGACGTCCGTAAGAAATGCCTTTGACGAACTTTCGATTGCAAACGGGGATACTACACCTTATGAGTTGACGGTGAGCCCAGACTTTGCATACGCGACTTGGATCACGACGAGATTTCTAGGCCGCAGTGTCTGCGGGATCCCAGAACTATGCATACTACCCAGTCCCGCAGTTGGATCGCGTTCTCACTTATTGGAATTTGATGGTGCGGCGGTTCTGGTTCTCTCTGCTGCATCGCGGGCTGACTCTTTGCTTGCAAGGCATACGACTATGCTGGATCTTGGCTGACATTTGTACCAGTTTCGTTTCACGAGCACGTTCCACTTCTTTACGATGTTTATCCCAGGCGGACAACCAAGCGAATCTATACGGCGGCTCAAGGACAGGCGTGAGCACGGATGCTGCCGTCAAGCACTATATTTCCGCCGGCGCGACTCCCAGGAAAATCGTCATGGGTAACACCTTTTTTTTTTCCTCCACGAAAGGACCCACATATAAAATTCCATAGGAATACCGCTCTATGGGCGTGCATTTGAGAACACGAACGGGATAGGACAACCGTACAGCGGGGTGAACCAGGGTAAACATCCCAGCCCATTCTAGGTCTACTGATCCCCCAATCCAGGTCGGTCCCGGGACGCTGGAAGCCGGCATCTACTCCTACAAGTACCTCCCCTTGCCTGGCGCGCTCGTGTTCGAAGATCTACTGGACGTCGCGAGCTACTCTTATGACCCGGTCAAACGAGAGCTGGTCTCGTACGACACCCCGGACATCGCGCGGATCAAGGCCGACTATGTGAGGTCCAAATCGCTGGGGGGATGCATGTTCTGGGAGGTGCGTGTTGCGTGACGTCGACGCGGTGTTCTCGTCTCCAACCGTACCCATAGCTTTCGACCGACAAGACGGGCTCGCAATCGCTCGTTCAGACCGCCGGCGTGACCCTCGGTCAGCTAGATCAGACGCCGGTGAGTCGAGCGAACACGTGCTGGCGCTATGGCACCTCATCACTTTCTTTCTTTACGCAGAACCATATCCAGTAGGTCGGACCCGCATGCCTGATGCTTACACGTGCTCAACGGCGCGCGTTGCCCTTTTAGCTATCCGAACAGCAAATGGGACAATATCCGGAACAACATGGGCAGCGGGTCGACGACAGCCGCTCCGAGCACCACCCGCGCCGCGACGTCGACGTCGACCCACGTACCGACCCCCACCAACTCGTGTCTGTGTTCGGACGTGTCGCCGTGGACCACCACGGTACGCAACACACCCTGTTGGGAAAACACCCGTCTGACCAGTGCTCGATCTAGGCCATCTATACGGGTGGCGAAGAGGCGGTGTACGGTATGGACCGTCCCGATCCTCCACGCGCCTGGCTCACACCCTTTTTTCCCCCCAGACGGTCATCTTTGGACGGCGAAATGGTGGACGGAGAACGACGTCCCAGGAGGTAGTGCAGGTAAGGGCGCCGACGTACTTTTTGTCGTCTCGTCGATTGACACGTCCCCGACGTTTACAGATGTGTGGGAGAATGACGGAACGTGCGACTGATCCGCCCATGTACGGATAGACGAATCGTACAAGAGGGAACGAGAAGTGGTCTTTTTTTCATCCGTGACCGAATTCGTTGTATTCTTGCATCAGACGATGTAGATTCTAGGGGCCTAGAACCAACCATGTGACTCGTTGAACGACCTTGACGCGCGACGGATCGCATCGACGTTTCAACGATGTTTCTCTCGACTAGCAAGTACATTTGGTCATAAGTGGTGGTCACAAAATGGGAGTGTGCTAGGATGGGGATGGAGAGCGATAAATATGTCCATGGTCGACGATGCAATGAACGGGAAATTGTGCCTAAAAGAAAGCGCGCTCCGATCGCATAGATGATACAAGTGTCCTTGACGGGGGACCAGAACGACGACCGCAAAGAAAAGACGAAAAAAAAGCTAACTTGAAACTCCCGTGAGGAGAGCTGTTGTTGAATCCACTGATAGTTGCAGGACTAAATATGATACCATGGGACACCACCTCCTTGATTAAAAGGAGATGGGCATAGGGGGAAAAAAGAGAATTCCGTGGAGGAATATTGCGAATCCGCGACGACCACGACCAGCGCGCGTAAAAGACCCTTGCTTGTGGGATCACCCCATGACGTGACCATAGCTGACACTCTCGCTGAGGTGCTCGTTTACCGGGTTGTACGTAAACCCTCTGAATTGGTCTTGGACCGTCTCCGACAAGTGGGAGTCCTCCACCACCGAATCTTGGGCTTCTTCGTTTGTAAAGTCGGGATCAAAGTTGGCAACATCGAGCACCGATTCCTGTGATGACGATGTTGAGAAAAAAAAGGGGGCCAAAGCATGGCGTCACTAGGGTCGCTTACCACGCTTGGTTTGAACTGTGGTTGTATCTTTTTTTGTAGGAGCCTGTGCTTCCAGTTTAATCTCGTCCACGACGACGGCTTGTTGACACACTCACAGGCTCCAGTCGATATATTTAGCAAAGAAGGGATGCTTCTTGATCTCCTCTCCTCCATTTGCACCGAGTCGTCGAGTTGGATCACGTTGGAGAAGCGCAGTCATGACACTCTTTGCTTCCCCAGATATGTCGGATGGGAATACGAGTGGGTCCATGAGGATCCGTTGGTACATCGTGTTCACATTTTCGTCATAAAATGGTGGGAGACCAGTCTAGCAATGGATTGGCACGTGTTGAGGCATAGTCGACGAAAGAAGTACTCGCCATCATCTCATATAAAAGGACGCCGAGTGTCCACCAATCGACAGTCTTGGTGTACCCTTGGCTCTCCAGGAGTTCCGGTGCGATATATTCTGGAGTCCCACAGAATGCTGAAGACGACGTCTGATCAATAGCCATACCGGGAGTCGATCTTATCAACCTCACTGTTTGTCTTCTCCGTTTCCGACATGTTTAGTTTACAGAGCCCTGTCGTGGGTGTGAGATGACGATCGAGATGGACAAAGCGAGGACATACCGAAATCACAGAGGGCTATATGACCCGTGTAGTCCAGCAGGATGTTTTCTGGCTTCAGATCGCGATATACGACGTTGAAGCCATGCAAGTGCTCGAGCGCACAAAGCAGTTCTGCTGCGTAGAACCGACTACGGTTTTGATCGAACTTGCCGTCTCGTTGCAAATGATAGAACAACTCTCCACCGTTGACTAAGGACCGATCGATAGGAATTCTAGCGCGATTCTGCAAGAAAAGGACGCACCAAATGACATTACCAGGTAGAGTTTGTCCGGATTCTGGAAGGAAAACTTGAGAGGTACGATGAAGGGGTTGTCCACCAATGCCAAGACTGTTCTCTCGGCCAAAATGTGCGTGATCTCTCCGGGCCGCGATGCGATATGCGCCTTTCGTATCGTCTTCAAAGCATAGACGCGCATGGTGTCCTTCTTTCGGACTTGCATGACCTTGCCAAACGAACCCTTTCCAATTACCTTGAGTAACTCGAATGCTTCGATGGTGAGTGGCTCGGCTCGGGTGGGTCGGTAATCCACCTTGAGATGGAAAGAGCCACTACCGGCGGTAGCTGCATACCATTGATCGGATGCATGCTGACGGGCAAAGTCAGAGACAAGCGTCACGACGATGGCAAGCGGCGCACAAGACCGTCTAGCGCGGGCGTTATCTGAGCACGTGCCATAAGCACGTCATTTCCCATGTCTTCCTGGCTGTGTACGGCAGTAGCGGTACGTAGGTAAGCAGATACGGAGATATTTGAGGTGCGTGACACATCGCTGTAAGATCGGTGGTCAGTACATGTCCGAGGGTTCTGATCGGGACGGCATACAAGGTAGTGCGATAGTTCCATACTGGACTTGCGAGATCACCCCCCATGGCGTCGACGAGGACCTGGTTGTTGTCGAACTCGAGGACGATGTAGGGAAGCCACCAGTTGCGCTTTCGTTGCAAGCTCTCACGGTTGCTCGCGGGTCGTCTTTGTGCCGGGGGGGATGATTCGAGCGCCTTTTGGATCACCTCTGGGACCTGCACGCCAGGCGCAAGGGAGAGACCGCGGCCTGCGAGGAATGCAGTTCCATCAGCGCACGTGCATGGAGTGATAGGGAGGGGACGCACCGGAGAAGATGCGAATGGTGAGCATGCCGGAGCGGAGATGGGCCTGCTGTTGTGCGGTGCCAGGAGGCTTGGGAGTAGTTGGGCGCGAGGCCAGCATCGGGGTAACGGATCGTGAGAGGACAGCATTATCTCTGAGATCCTTGGCTTCTGTGGGATGGATGAGAGGGGGGATCGGGGGATCGGGAAGGCATGGGAGGGAGGACGGAGTACGGATGGAGATTTCAGATTGCGAAGGGGAACGGGGACATACTTTTCGATGAGCCCAGTTTCCAAGACATTTTTGAGGTAGTAGGGGTGTTGAATGGGGGGATGGGGGATGGGGGGAGAAGGGGGAGGGTTAAGAGGTGGAAGAGATAAGATGGCCTGACAACAACACGACACCACACGGGGCACT
>JBBPQL010000575.1:0-21790 GCA_038092515.1 Boletus subparvulus | reverse complement strand
CTCGAGATTCAGCAGCAGCAGACATTTTCAATGGGCCAGGGGGAGACCAGGCAATTGTCGCTGAGGTGGTTCGAGAGACGGCAGAAAAGAATAACGAGGTGATCGAGATTGACTCTGATGATGAAGATGAGCCCAGAAAACCTGATATTTCCCGTGCAGAGACAATCAATCTGTGCGAGAAACTCATAGAGGCATGTTTACAGCATGGAGACTCTTCTTCAGATCTTCCTCTCAACCTACTGACACATCTTCATCATTTCCGTGTTTGCCTTCGTCGGGAAGAGCTTCTCCATGCCAGACAAACCACTTTAGATGCATTCCTCGCCGGCCCAAGTCACCAGTCCCTCGAATGACATACTTAGCTACATTACAGCATCCTGTGATTGTCACATTTGTCACAATATGTCACAGATATGGTACTGAATATTTCTCATAATGCATAAAGTTTTTCGTCTCCCGACCGTATGCATTATGAGATAGTGTACTGTAATTCCTCAAGTACTCTATCACTGTGGGCGACACATATCATGTTTGTCGAGAGGATGACCAAGTTGCTCTGACGTTTTGCTAGGTCATTTTAACCATGGTGTCAACGTTAAATATTCAAGTTAGTATGGCCTCTTGTTCTGTGATGGCCATTTGGGGTTCCATTCTTTTGAGGTCGTTATCCCAGTAATAGGTTCCTTCACGCGACTCAAACCTTGTCCGTGATCGCGATGTGATAAATGGAAGTGTGGCATACACCGAACAAATTGAACGCTGCCACAAACTTGGATCACTGTGTCATCGCCGCTGAACACCACAATTTGAATAGTACATATATAATCTCACAGTTGTTCATTATTTCTAGGAACCTCTATCGCATTCAAGCTCCTCTGTAACTATGGATCATGCCATAATCCGGGACAAGCCTTGACGACGTTGACATAGTCATAACGCCAACCGAGCACAGGAGACAACACCATTAAGGCTTATTGGGATCCACCGCCACACGCCTGGAGGTCATGCATCCCGCAGCACGTTAAATAGATGCATCTGATCATGCCCATGCCATTGGATGGGACGGGATGGCGACCAGTAATGCTGCACTTCCTCCCATGGCCAAAATATCCATGATCGGGATATGGGTTGAGACTGTGTTGTATGGTATGTCTTGTGCTGTCTCCACTGCGTATCTCCCATTGATACTCGCATGCTTGGAGGTGTCAAGTAAGCCCGAGTGGCTGTAGTGAACCCTTCAATTACTATTAATCAATTTGTAGCTGCATCATGTACGGACTGTGCATGTTCATTCTCTTGCATGGAGGGAAGGTCCCTACTCTGCGCTGGTAGGTTCAAAGTCGTCCCAATGACTAGCACCACTGATCATGTGCAATTGATAGGGTGCTCTTAGTGATGTCCATGATACTCTTCCTTCTCTGCACTGCTCATGTCAGGGTATCTCTACAACAATTGCTCAATGTGTTCGTCTATGCACCACACGATATGTATACCGAACTACCCCACAACATATTGGCTCAACTATAACACCACACTGTATGTGCTCAAGGTCAATCTGTATATTACTCTGGTATGCAACCCTTGCATGCTAGTATATCAAAGTTATTCTCAAGGGTGTGATACAGGTGCTTGCACAAGACCTCATAATAGTAAGTTGAATATGGCTACAATGATGTGTTACTGAGATGCACACTTGTTATCAATGAGATTTGGCGACTTTATGTGGTTTTCATGTGCGATTGGAGGGTTGTCGTATTTCCGGTAGGTAACTAATCATCAAGATCATCTGCGGTAAAACTCTTTTACTGAGATTGCCTCACAGATCATATTATCGACTGGTAGCGTGGGTTCGTGAACTCCCCGTTGTGCTTGACGTGCTGCTGACATCTTTTTAGGTTCTGCTTATGCAACCTCGGCCGTACCGAACGATGGCCCGGGGTCATCAATAACGTCCCCTCTCATTTTATCAGCATGGGCGTTCGGAATCACTCTCAATGTGTCCGTCACGGTGGCTATCGCGGGGCGTCTCTGGTGGATGGGTCGGATAATGGCTTCTTTGACGTCCACCCGGGCCAATCGGCATGCATCCTTAATATACGTTGTCGTCGAATCGGGCGCAATTTCTGCGGTTTCCAGTGCCGCCGTGGTTGCACTCTCCGTAAACCCTGACGCGTTGACCGGACTCGATGTCGCTTCCCAACTGGCTGTATGTGTCTATCTGTCGCTCCCGGGCCTTATTTTGCGCTTGCTGAGTGGCTTCATTTTCGCAGGCATTAACGCCACTCTTGATCGTCGTGCAGGTTGGGCTAACTGGTCGATATCATATTCCAAATTTCTCGAGAATGGTACCCACGGCGCGGGACGAGATCGCATTCCGAGTGGGAATTCCTCTAGAGGAGGACTCTCGGTATGACCTACCACTTCATACTGCACTATCTCGCTTGTCGGGCCCTGCGCACGGTGCTCATGTTTGAGGATGTTTTGCCAGGTGCTCTTATGAGCAGATTTCTCCAGCATATTCTACTTTCTGGTTCCTCATCGAGGTGCATACCATTCATAATCTCCGCATTTATAACAGATTCGCTGCTTTGTATTGCGCGAGTCACCACCAGCAAACGTTGTCAGGTATTGGCGCCTCGAGTCGACATCTTTCTCCTCGGGGCTGCGCTCAAATTGGCATGGCGTTTCTCTTTGTTGTGATTGGTCGTTTCATGTTTGTCCCTGGTCCAGTCCCTGCTCTGAGCTACCTTCACCTGCCCCCAATCTCTGAAAACATTACCATCACCCTCAGACAATTGCTTTAATTTGCGCCCGTGCCGAACCCAATGTGTCGATTCATGTGTTCATCCTGCGCGGTAGACGCTGTCATCGCCGTACCTTGGTGAAACTGATATATTTATAGTTGGAACCCAGCGTTACCTGCCGGCGCGTCACTGTGCGCACAGCTCGACCCGAACGACCAACCCCCAACTCTATGATCAAACTCACATAAGACAGCAAGTGGCAGAATTGGAGTGGAATATGGAGTCGTGGTTACAGTGTGGTCGATCTCAAGGGGGTGGAATTGTGGACAGTTGTGTCATGGACAGTCGCCTTGTAAGTCCAAGTCACCTCTCGACTACCTTGCGGACGAGGTGTCTCTATTGCCAGCCGCTTTCGACTTCTCACGAGTCTCAGATACCGATTCAGGCACGCAAACTGTTTTATGAGATTGTGCACAGAGTTAATCGACCTCTTACTGCATGATTCGACGAACTCCTTCGGCTTTGGTTCAGCAGTTGAAGTTTCCTTGTACCACGTTCCAGCTCGGAGCTCCAAGTCGCCCGGTTCGAGTTTGCGGTGTAAAGACAGCTGCGCTCGGAGTTACGAATATCAGCTCTACGGAAAACCTTTCGGAGCTGGGCGCTTCAAGTTTGTCCCCCCCGTTCACTGCGGTCCCTGAATTGATGCAGCGATTGACTGGCGAACGCCCCCGGGATCCACAACTCTTATATCCGTAATAAACCGTTGATCAACCATCGACGTTATTTAAGCGCACAACTGTGCGACCTTGTTGTCCCTCACAGAACACATGTTGACAAGCCGAGGACTCCGACATAATGAGAAAGTAGCGTTATCCTTGACGAATCGGAATTGCCAGATTATTGGTTACAAGTGCAGGAAGCTCACATTAGTGCGACGCGGCCATCGAGGCTTGGAGGTCCACTTATCTCCGCAACATGTCAAATATATGCGTCCAGTCATGTCCGTGATGGCCAGTAATGCCGCACTTCCTCCCATTGCCAAAATATCCATGATCGGGATATGGATTGAGACCGCGTTGTACGGTATGTCTCGTGTCTCTACTGCGTGTCTCCCACTGATACTCACATATTGGAAGTATCAAGTAAGTCCGAGTCGCTGCAATGAATCCTTCGAATGACATTAATGAACTTGTAGCTGCGTCGTTCATTCTTTTGCGTAGAGGGAGGGCCGTTAGTCTGCGTTGGTAGGTGCAAGGATATCTACATGAAAGCACATCATTGATCATGTGCGATTGGTAGGGTGCTCATAGTGATGTCCACGATACTTTTCCTTCTCTGCGCCGCGCATGTCGGGGCGTCTCTACAACAATTATCTGCTCGTCTATGCCCCATATGATGTACCCGACTACTACACGACATATTGGCTCGGCAACACCACCAAATTGGTCGTGCTCAAAAACATTCTGTATGACACTCCGGTACGCAATCCTTGTATGCTAGTATACCAAAGTTATGCTCAAGGGAACGATTAAGGTGCTTGCCCAAGACTTCATGCTAGTGGGTCCAATATGGCCACGATGATGTGTGTACGAGATGCACACATGTTATTTGTTATCAATGAGGTTTGGCGAGTTTATGTGGATTACATGTGCGATTGGAGGGTTGTCATATTTCTTGTAGGTAACCAGTCATCAAGATCATCGTCATCTGTGGTATAACGCTTTACTGAAATTACCTCACAGATCATTTTAGCGGTCGGTTGTGCGGGTTTGTAAATACCACTTTGTGCTTAACATGCTCGCCGACATCTTGTTAGGTACCGTTTATACAACGACAGCCGTATCTGTGGTTCCGAACGTCGCCTTGTATGGTTCAATAGTCCCCGATCCCATTGTATCCGACGATATGACTCAATTTGTCCATCACGGTGGCGATCGTGGGGCGTCTCTGGTGAATGGGTCGAAAACTGCCTTTTCTGACGGACAACCGAGCCAATTATTGCGCGAGTCACTATCAGGCTACCCGCAAATGTTCCCGGGTAATATCGCCGCGCGTCGACATCCTCTCTCCTGGTGCTGGTACTGGCACTTTTTGGTCAGTCACTATCGTCTCGATCCTACCACCGTTGATCTCTATACCCAATCTCTTCCTCTCCGATGTACGAGTCTATCACTGTAGACCGCTCATGCCATCAAGAAATGCACTTTGAGGGCTGCTTCCGCCAAGCTCCGCTTCAGCGCGAGCTCTCCTTCTCGAATCTGCCCGTTTACGTGTCAACATAAGACGCATGAACTCGTGGCCGCGACTGGAAGCAGAAACTCAACCCGTGCCATTTGTGATAAGGATCCGCTGGCGTTGCCCCTTGCATTTCAATGCAAGCTTTCTTTCGGGAAATCGCCTGTGGTTGAACGGCGTCGATGGCCAGTCTTGATGAATGACGATGAAGACCATGATCTGTGTATTGACCTGTGGAGGACCATCTGGTCTCTGCGCATCCTGTGATAACTAACGATGATGGGGAGTTTGTCGTCGTCGTAAACGATCATGTCAGGCCAGTCGCGCGGCGGCCAAGGTTTCGCGTCAGGAAGGTCGGCACGAGAAACGTCACTGTGGTTGTTGGTACTAAGCATATATTCTGTGTACTTCGAACGCTATCGTGGTCTAGGAGAAAGTAATCCGTACGAGGTAAAGGGTAAAGAAAGTAAACAGGTATGAAAACTATGGAGGGGAAATGACACCGAATGGATCCTGAGGCAATGCCGAGCCGGGGAGAACAAGCTGCGCGGGTGGGTTAGGCACCGAGAAGCGTGAGTTGCGACGGAGGAAGTCGTCCTGCGAGTAGTACACTGCGAGAGCCACAAAGCGGCTCCACGGTGGAGAGGGGCAGAGGGAGATCACCCCTCGCTGGCAGACGAGGTGGAAGCCCCAATGGATGGACGCTGACTACACGACACGACACTGACTACCTACTACGCGGACGCCAGCCACTGCGCCAGGACCCCTGGCACCGCTCCGAGGGGCTCCACCCCAGCGACTGCCCAGGACCTCGTCCCACGGATACAACAGTGCCTCGGCAATCCTAGAATGGTAATTTTGGGGTTCCCACGACGTCAAGTATGACATCCTCGATCAACTATCGTTGCTTCCAAAACGCACCAACTGGTTCTCCTTTGCATGACATGTGAACAAGCAGACTCTCACATTCCGGCGTCTCCGACAACCCCTCGGCGAATACAATAATCATTTGCGGTACAAGTACGAGTAACCTGTCTTGCTCCTGCACAATGCGTTCACTATGGTCTTAGTAGGTCTTAATTTAGATTCCCTTGCACTAATTTTATATGTTGCTGATCGACTGCTGTGTACCACTGCTGTGTACCAAGGCATTTATACCGTGGGCAGACTTCAATCGACGTTAGAAGACCAGGGAACAATGGTGCCGGTGGCCGCTAACTATACTATGCCTGATTCGCCTGCCATAACATCCTTACTCTGCGGATGTCTCCGAAGCTTCATTTCAAACATGGTGTCAACAAACATCCAAGTCAGTAGGGCGTTTTTCTGTGGCGGTTGTCGGCGCTGCTTTGTTTTTAACCAGGTGCGGCCATCCAGTGTGATTCGTAAGGCAGTGTAACGTACTCGGAAAAGAACGCCGTTATGGACTCGATCGGACTACTATGTACACCATCCAAGAGTTGTTCGTTGTTTCCAGAAACGTCATATTATTCAAGTTCGTCTCTAACTGTTGAGCATGCCGCAATTCTGCACACGATCAGAGGACGTTGATGACGCCGATATAGGTAGAACGCAGCATGATTTTAATGGATCAGCACTGCCAGATTATCAGCCACAAGGACATTACCAATGACATGCCATAAGCTGTTCACTCCAGCGCGACACAGACGTTGGAGCCATGTCCACTTACCTTAACAGCAGGTTAAATAGCTGCGTCACGTCCGTCCCATTAATTGGAACAAGATGGCGACCAATAATACTGCACTGCCCCCCATGGCCAAAATATGCATGATTGGAATATGGGTTGAGACTGCGTTGTACGGTATGTCTTGCGTGTCTCTCTACTGTGTACCTCCCACTGATACTCGCATATCTGGAGGTGTCAAGTAAGTCCGAGTGGCTATAGCGAACCCTTCGATTACAATTAATCGATTTGTAGTTGCATCATGTACGGACTGTGCATGTTCGTTCTCTTGCACGGAGGGAAGGTCCCTACTCTACGCTGGTAGGTTCAAAGTCGTCCCAATGACTAGCACCATTGATCATGTGCGATTGATAGGGTGCTCTTAGTGATGTCCACGATACTCTTCCTTCTCTGCACTGCTCATGTCGGGGTATCTCTACAACAATTGCTCGATGCGTTCGTCTATGCACCACACGATATACCGGACTACCCCACGACATATTGGCTCAACTATAACACCACACTGTACGTGCTCAAGGACAATCTGTATATTACTCTGGTACGCAACCCTTGTATGCTAGTATACCAAAGTTATGCTCAAGGGAACGATAAAGGTGCTCGCACAAGACTTCATAATGGTAAGTTCAATATGGCTACAATGGCGTGTTACTGAGATTCACACTTGTTATCAATGAGATTTGGCGACTTTACGTGGTTTTCATGCGCGATTGGAGGGTTGTCGTATTTCCGGTAGGTAACCAATCATCAAGATCATCTGCGGTAAAACTCTTTACTGAGATTGCCTCACAGATCATATTATCGACTGGTAGCGTGGGTTCGTGAACTTCCCGTTGTGCTTGACGTGCTTGCTGACATCTTTTTAGGTTCTGCTTATGCAGCCTCGGCCGTATCTGCGCTTCCGAACAATGGGTTGTATGGTTCAGTAACGTCCTCTCTCATTATATCAGCATGGGCGCTCGGATTCATGCTCAATGTGTCCGTCACGGGGGCGATTGTGGCGCGTCTCTGGCGGATGGGTCGGACAATGGCTTCTTTGACGGCGACCTCAAACAATCGATTCACGTCCACAATATATGTCGTCGTCGAATCTGGCGCCATATTTGCAGCTGCCAATCTCTTTGCACTTGCACTTTACGCATCGAATAGCCCCGCCTCGGTGATTGGACTCGACATCGCTTCTCAATTGGCTGTATGTGTCCGCCCGCCATTCTTTCTTTTTCGCGCACTGAGTCGCTTCACTTTGTTTCGGCAGGCATTGACGCCGCTCTTGATCGTCGTGCAGGTTGGGTTAACTGGTCGATATCATATTCCAAACGGTGATTCCGTGAAAACGGTGTTCACAGCACAGCACGAGATCGTATTCCGAATGGGGGTTCCTCGAGAGCAGGACTCGTGGCAAGTTTGAGACCAATCACTCCATACTACACTATCTCATTCGTCCGACTCTGCGCACGGTACTCATGTTTGAGGATGTTTTACTAAATGCTCTTATGGGCAAATTCGTCGTAGTCCATATGTACCCTTATTGTTCATAATTTCCGCCTTTCTATAGATTCGCTGCTTTGAATTGCGCGAATCACCATCAACATACGTTGCCAGGTACTGTAATGGCGCCACGAGTCGACATCCTTTCTCCTCGAAGCTACGCTCAAATTGGTATGGCCATTCTCTTTATTGTGAAATATTGGCTGTTTCATGTTTGTTCCTAGTAGTCCAGTTCGTGCTCTTGTCCTTCACCTTCATCCGACACCACCGAAAGAAACATCACCCCCAGACAAGTGTGCCCGTGTTGCTGAACCTGATGTGTAGACCCATGCGTTCACTATCGTGTGCGGCAGACACATTCATGATCGCCATATCTCTGAGTGAGGGTGAGACTGATATTGTACATATGTAGTTGGAACGTGCGCAGCGGTTGTCACTGGCGGGGTCACCAGTCCAGCTGAACTCGAACGACCAACCCCGACTCTCTGCCCAGATAAGACAGCAAGTGGAAGAATTGGACCAGAATATGGGCTTACAAAGTAGTAGAATGTAAGCGTGAGGCACCCAAATATAGTACTACTGTTTCCAGCCACTTTTAACCTTTGACCTTTAAACTCAATTCTGTAAACTGGGTGATGCGTTAGGAAAGAGCATCAAGCGGTAACGTTAGAAAGCATTGTTCCTGAAGCGGCGGCACTTTGACCTCGACCTCTTACAGATTCGGTTCAATTTAGGGACCGGAATCATCATGATTGTTGTGCGATTTTGCGCAGAGTCAGAGCCGTGTTACTGTACGACTCAACGAACTCTCTCGGCTGGCGTCGTGGTTCGTTGCAAAGCGGTCAAGGCTTCCTTCAATTTGTATCGATATCATGCTCCAGCCTGCGGCTGCCTGGCAGTGGCAGTGGCAGTTCGAGTTCTAGTACTCCTCGCACCAGGAATCCGGCGAACCCGGCTAGCGTTGCGCGGAGTCAGTCGTGCTCAGGGTTGTGAATATCAGCCTTGTGGAAATATTTTTTCAGGCAGCTGATAGACCTGCCACCAGTGAGACGATCGTGGGTTCGCAACTCTTCTCATGGAAGAAGATGGATTCGGACGAATTAGCACCGCCAACTTCGAAATTATGCAATTTCAAGAATTTCTCTGAACTTGTGAGCCTGAGACTCATTGGTCCACGAGCACCGGACTGACCGTGACCGATCTCAAATGTTACAGCACCCATTTACTCCAATTCTTGCCATTTAGAGTGGTGCACTTACTCTCCGCTTTCCCCTGCCGGTGGTAAACTTTCAAGTTGCGCATGAATCAATTATATACAAGCGCAGGGTCCCGGTGTGTAAGTGCAGCGCGCCACCGCCAAGGTTTGGAGGTTCACTTATCTCCGCACAGGTTAAATAGTCATATCTGTCCCCTTCAAGTTAGTTGGGTCAAGATGGTGACCAGTAATGCTGCACTTCCTCCCATGGGCAAAATATCCATGATCGGGATATGGATTGAGACTGTGTTGTATGGTATGTCTTGTGTTGTATTTACAACATATCTCCACTCATCCTCGCAGGTGTCAAGTAAGGTCGAGTGGCTGCAACGAACCCTTCGAATGGTATTAATCAACTTGTAGCTGCATGATGTTCGGACTGTGCATGTTCACTCTCTTACGTGGAGGGAAAGTGCCTACTCTGCGCTGGTAGGTTCAGAGTCATCCCAATGACTAGCACTACTGATCATGTGTGATTGATAGGGTACTCTTAGTGACGTGCACGATGGTTTTCCTTCTCTGCACTGTCCATGTAGGGGTGTCTCTACGACAATTACTCGATGCGTTTGTCTATGCGCCAGGCGATGTACCGGACTACTCCACAATATATTGGCTCGACTATACCACCACGCTACACGTGCTCAAGAACTATCTATATAACACACTGGTACGCAACCCTTGTATGCTTATATACCAAGGTTATGCTCAAAGGAAGAATAAAGTGGCTTGCCCAAGAGTTTGTGCTGGTAAGTTCAAGATGGCTATATTGACGTGTGTATGTGCTGAGATGCACACCCGTTTCAATGAGATTTGGCGACTTTATGTGGTTTTCATGTTCGATTGGAGGGTCGTTATATTTCCTGTAGGTAACCAATCATCAAGATAATCTGTGGTAAAACGATTTACTGAGATGCCTCACAGATCATATTAGCGGCCGGCTGCGTTGGTTCGTAAACACCTCCTTGTGCTTGACATGCTCGCCGACATTTTGTTAGGTACTTCTTATTCAACGATGGCCGTGGCTGCGCTCCCGAACGTCGGCTTGTATGGTTCAGTAGCACCCGACCTCATTATATCCGGATGGGTGCTCGATATGACTCTCAATTTTTTCGTCACGGTGGTGATCGCGGGGCGTCTCTGGTGGGTTGGTCGACAACTGGCTTCTTTGACGGGCACCCGAACCAATCGATACGCGTCCTCAATATACGTCGTCGTGGAATCTGGCGCCTTAGCTGCGGCTACCAATATCGTTACGTTTGCGCTCTACGCATCCAATTCCCCTGCCTTGGAGGCCGGACTCGACGTCGGTCCTCAACTGGCTGTATGTGTCCAATTGTTATTCCTTTCTTTCGCGCACTGAGTCACTTCGTTCTGGGAGGCTTTGACACTTCTCTTGATCGTCGTGCAGGTTGGGCTAACTGGTCGATATGATATTTCAAGTGAAGATTCCCCGAAAATGGTGCCCATAAGTTGGGCCACAACAGAGGACGAGATCATATTCTGAGCGGGGCCTCCTGGAGAGGAGGCCTCACGGCAGGACGTTTCACTTCATACTATGGCGTCTCGCTTGCCGAGCTTCATGCTTGACACTTATGTTTGGGAAGCTTTTGCGAGGTGTTCTTATGGGCAGATTTCTCCAACATATTCTACATTCTGGCCATTTGTCGACGTGCATACCATTCATACCTCCGCCTTTATAGTAGATTGCTGCTTTGTATTGCACGAGTCACCACTAGCAATCGTTGCCAGGTAATGGCACCGCGAGTCGACATCCTTTCCCCTTGAGGCTGCGTGCAAATTGGTATGGCCTTTCTCTTTGCTGAGATTGGTCGTTTCATGTTTGTCCCAAGTTCACTTCATGCTCTTCACCTTCACTCCCTCCACCGAAAATATTAATATCACTCTCAGACAATTGCGCCCGTGTTGCCGAACCCAATGTTTCACCTCATGTGTTCATCCTGTGCAGCAGGCGCCTTCATCCCCATATCTCGGTGAGACTGATATACTGTACATACTTGGAACCCGCGCAGTGGTTACCTCCGCTTAATTCGAACGACGAACCACCGCATGTACTGTCCAACAAAGGGCCTGGCCCTAAGGACAATAAACGAGGTATATATATATATATATAAAACTCGAACGACCAACCCGCAACTCTCTGATATGATCCCATATACGATAGCGAGTGGAAAAATTGGACCAGAATATGTAATCATGGTTGTGGAGGGGATGGAGTTGTGGTTAGTCGTGTCATGCCATTCACCTTTGTATGTAAGTCCGAGCCGCCCAGATGGGCCTATTTTGTCTAACCACTTTTGACCTTTCACCTCGCTCGACCAGTGACTCGTCACAGGTGCGTCGAACCGACGAGGATTACACGGATTGCACGCAGAGTCAGTGAGTCACATCGGTCCAAGCTGCGACCCATCGTACTGCGGGAAACGCAAATTAGCATTTCTTACACTCTCGGTAAAAGTAACTAGGTTTTGGTACAACATAGTATGCCTCTCATAATACATTGTACAGTGTACTATGTATTATGAGATTTTCCCATGTACTATGAGATGGTGTGCTACCTAGCCCAGGGACAGTCCTAGTATGGAAAATCTTTCAGGGAAGATGCCTTGTCCCCAAGTTGTGCGTGCATGGTCCCTAGATGCAGCGATAGACCAGCGAGCGCCTCCTTGATCCACCACTCTTCTCATGGAAGAAGTGGAATCCGTAATAAGTTGGTGAACGGCAGCTGAAGAATTCAGACTCGCTCAGTTCCACTGGCACGAGCGCCTACTAAGCGATCTCAAAACGTGTATGTATTACAGTACCATTTACTCCAGTGGTGCCGTGAATGCATCATGTACCGTCACGTACAAATCGGGCACAAAGGACAGAAAACTCAGACGACAAATCTGAGTATTCAGATCAATGTATGTACTACTCTCCTTTTTTTCTCGGGTGAACTTTGTTGAAACAATTATATATATGCACAGGGTCCCGGTGTGTAAGGATTAGTCCAGCGCGCCACCGCCAAGGCTTGGACGTCCAGACAGTCAAATAGTTGCATCCAGTAGTCATGTCCGTCCCCTTGGGACAAGATGGCGACCAGTAATGTTGCACTTCCTCCCATGGCCAAAATATCCATGATCGGGATATGGATTGAGACTGTGTTGTACGGTATGTCTTGTGTTGTCTTTTCTCCGTATCTCCCACTGATACCCACATTGGAGGTGTCAAGTAAGTCCGAGTGGCTGCAACGAGTTCTTCGAACAGTATTAATCAACTTGTAAGTTGCATCATGTACGGATTGTGCATGTTCATCCTCTTGCGTGGAGGGAAGGTCCCTCCTCTGCGCTGGTAGGCTTAACGTCATCCCAACAACTAGCACCACTGATCATGTGCGGTTGATAGGGTGCTCTTAGTGACGTGCACTACATTTTTCATTCTCTGCACTATTCATGTTGGGGCATCTGTACAACAATTACTCGATGCGTTTGTCTATGCGCCAGACAATGTACCGGACTACTCTACGATATATTGGCTCGACTATACCACCACACCGCTCGTGCTCAAGAACATTATGTATGACACTCTGGTACGCAATCCTTGTATGCTAGTATATCAAAGATATGCTCACGGGAACAACAAAGACGCTCGCCCAAGAGTTCATGCTGGTAAGTTCAAGATGGCTGCTATGATGTGTGTGCTGAGATGCACACTTGTTATCAATGAGATTTGGCGACTTTATGTGGTTTTCATGTGCGATTGGAGGGTTGTCATATTTCCTGTAGGTAACTGATCATCAAGCTAGTCTGGTGAAATGTTTTACTGAGATTGCCTCACAGATCATGTTAGCGGCCGGTTGCGTGGGTTCGTAAACACCTCTTGTGCTTAACATGCTCGCCGACATCTTGTTAGGCACCGTTTATACAGCGACAGCCCTATCTGCGACCCCGAACGTCGGCTTGTATGGTTCAGTAATCCCTGACCTCGTTATAGCAGCATCGGTGCTCGATATGATTCTCAATGTGTCTGTCACGGTGGCGATCGTGGGGCGTCTCTGGTGGATGGGTCGAAAGCTGGCTTCTTTGACGGACACCCGAGCCAATCGAAACACGTCTGCAATATACGTCGTCGTCGAATCTGGCGCCATATTTGCAACTGCCAATCTCGTTATACTTGTGCTCTACGCATTGAATTCCCCAACCTTGATGGCCGGACTCGACGTCAATTCTCAACTGGCTGTATGTGTCCTCCCATCATTCCTTTCTTTCGCGCACTGAGCCGCTTCGTTTTTGGCAGGCTTTGACACCTCTCTTGATCGTCGTGCAGGTTGGGCTAACTGGCCGATACCACATTCCAAGTGGTGATTCTTCGACAACCGTACTCACAGTACAGGAAGAGATCACATTCCGAGTGGGCGTTCCTCGAGAAGAGGACTCGCGGCAGGACCTATCGCTCTATCCACTGTCTCGCTCGCCGAGCTCTGCGCACGATCATGATGCTCATGTTTGATGATGTTCATCTTATGGGTGGATTTCTCTAGCATACTGTACATTCTGTTCCTTCGTCCTAGTCCATACCTAGCGTAATTCATAATCTCGGCTCCGCTCCGCTGCACTGCGCGAGCTACCAGCAAGCTGCAGGGTAATAGCACTGTGGGTCGGCAACCTTTTTTCTCCTGTCAGCGCTCCTCGGTGAGTGGTTCGACTGTCTCGCTCGGGATGTTATCATCATCTTGATCCTACCGCCGAGCCTCGATCTCTGTCTTCGAACCTTTCCGCCCCCGGTGCGCGTGTCTGTAGGTTACTCATATCGTGCTGAAATACTCTAGAGAGAATGAGCAGTGAGTGGAGCCAACAAGTAATCGGGTACATCCGAAGCACAAATACATATACAAACGCCGGTGCAGAGAAGAAAGTGTATTGTCGACATCGATAGGTGCATCCTGCACAAACATAAGACCAATGATTTACTATGCAAGTAGGATGTGCTCGGACCTACCAATACAAAGGAGGGCCTTCCTCGCCATCATCCCTGCCACTTGTGTTCATATGCGTCGCGTTCTCAATGCGTTCTTACCCCACCGGGATCGTACACAAACTCACCGCAGAATGATGGCGGCGAATACATCAAGTAGTATGTTCTTCTGCTTTCCCGCTCACAGACAATCGAACAAGGGTGGAGTTGGCGAATACCAGCGTGGCGGCGGCGGGTGACCGATGCGATTGAGCGCGTCACCATAGCGCACTGGATGGGACATCAGCCAAATCACGGTTCTCTGTCTCCGAAATTGCGGTCCAAAGCAGGTCCAAATCAGTAGGTGGAGGCGCATGAAGGTCGTCCCATGCGGTGGGAGTAGAGCATGCATAGGCACGATGAGGAACGGGTCCCGAAGCGAGTCGCTCTTCCAGGATTGGGGAAGAGGCGATATACATGCGGGCAGGACGACATACTAGGTACAGGTCGGCTCAGACTAGGGCGCTCCCGTCGAATGGAGGCTTTCTGCCGTCAAACGAAGGTGGCTTTGGCCGGTCGTCGAACGACCCGATAAGTAGACTCATGCGCACGTCGTGACGGGGAGGATGGTAGGCCTGGGGCGACGCGAGTGGGACGTGGGGGATAACGAGGGTGTCGTGTGCGTGTGCGTGGCGACAGCACGGGGAGAATGGGCGAGGGTGCCAGTGACCAGTGGACTGAGCGAGCGGGGTGATCCGATGATGATGGTGCGCGAGCAAGTGAATGTGAGGGTCACCGGGCAAGCGCAAGATTCAAGTGATATGAAGCATTTTCAGATGTCATGACTAAGTGTGATCGCTGCGGGTCGAGACGAGCGAGAGATCACACCAAGAGAAGAGCCAATGACCTGGGACTGTTTCAAATCCTATAGTCTGATTGGACTCAAGGGCATACAAGTCGAGTCCTTACTAAGTACGGTCCGTAAGGGGTAAGAGATAAAACAAATAAGAGCCTGAGGAAACAGGGTTCCTGCTAGTGTCCATCTCCGTCTCGAACTGCGACGTTCCTCTGCGCTGCAGACGCTACTACTTCGCCGCGTGATCGTCCGAATGTCGTGTGGTTATCTCCCGGGTTTAACCGAGACCGCTGTACAACATGAATCGAAAATCTGAAACGCAGGTGGTGTGTGGCGACGGTGTTCCAACAACTTTCGAGCCGCTTCTCATTGGCTGATTGAGCCTTCAAGCGATCCCAAGGAGTGTGTCAAAGCACGAGTTGGAGTCCTAGCAAGTCCTAGGAGTCGGCTACTACCCCAAACCGACTTGATTCAAGTTAGTCCAACTCGCCACCGCCAAGGCTTGGACATCCAATTGATTAAATAGTTGCATCTAGTCATGTCAGACGGTCCCAGTGCTTGGGAAAAGGTGGCGATCAGTACTAATGGTGCACTTCCTCCCATGGCCAAAATATCCATGATCTAAAAATGGGTTGAGACTGTGTTGTACGGTATGTCTTGTGCCGCCTCTACTGCGTATCTCCCACTGATATTCGCATTCCTGGAGGTGTCAAGTAAGTCCGAGTGGCTGCAATGAGTTCTTCGAACAGTGTTAATCAACTTGTAAGTTGTGTCATGTACGGATTGTGCATGTTCATTCTCTTGCGTGGAAGGAAGGTCCCTACTCTGCGCTGGTAGGTCCAAAGTCATCCCAATAACAAGCATCACTAATCATGCACGATTGATACTAGGGTGCTCTTAGTGATGTGTACGATACTTTTCCTTCTCTGCACTATTCATGTAGGAGCATCTCTACAACAATTACTCGATGGGTTCGTCTATGCGCCGGACGATGTACCGGACTACTCCACGATATATTGGCTCGACTATACCACCACACTACCCGTGCTCAAGAATTATCTGTATGACACACTGGTATGCAACCCTTGTATGCTAGTATACCAAAGTTATGCTCAAGAGAACAATAAAGTGGCTTGCCCAAGCCTGTATTCTAGTAAGTTTAACATGGCTGCAATGTTGTGTGTACTGATGTTGTCAATGAGATTTGGCGACTTTATGCGGTTTTCCTGTGCAATTGGAGAGTTGTCATATTTCCTGTAGGTAACCAGTCATCAAGATCATCTGTGGTAAAACACTTTACCGAGATTGCTTTACAGATTATTTTAGCGGCCGGTTGCGCGAGTTCGTGAACTCCTCATTGTGCTTGACATATTCACCGACATCTTGTTAGGTACCGCCTATTCCTCGGAGGCCGTGTCTGCGGTCCCGAACGTCGGCTTGTATGGTTCAGTAGCACCCGACCTCATTATATCGGCGTGGGTACTCGATCTGATTCTCAATTTTTCCGTTACGTTGGCGATCGCGGGGCGTCTCTGGTGGACGGGTCGAAATCTGGCGCTTTTGACGGCGACCCGGGCCAATCGACACGCGTCCTCAATATACATCGTCGTCGAATCTGGTGCCTTAGCCGCGGCTGCTAGTATCATTCTTTTTGGGCTTTACTCATCGAATTCCCCTTCCCTGGTGGCCGGACTCGACGTCGCTTCTCAACTGGCTGTATGTGTCCACTCGTTATGTCTTTCTTTCGCGGACTGAGTCACTTCGTTTTGGCAGGCTTTGACACCTTTCTTGATCGTCGTTCAGGTTGGGCTAACTGGTCGATATCATACCCCAAATGATGATTCCTTGGAAACGGTGCTCACATCAGAGGACGAGATCATATTCGGAGCGGGGGTTCATCGAGAGGAGGACTCGAGGCAGGAGATTTCACTTCGTACTATGCCGTCTGGCTCGCCGAGCTTTACGCACAACACTCATGTTTGACAATGTTCCCTTATGGGCAGCTTTCTCTATCATGTTGTACATTTTGCTCTCTCGTCCTAGTGCATACCTAGTGTTACTCATAATCTCCGTCTGCGCTGCGTAAGCCAATGCCAGGCTACCAGCAAACGTTGCAGGGTAATAGCACTCCCCTCTTTCCCCTGCCAGCGCTCTTTGGGGAGTGGTTCGACCATCTCGCTCGACATGTTACCATCTTGATTTTACCGCCGAGCCTCGACGCCTGTAATTGAACGCGCCTCCGGTGCGTGCGTCTCTACCACTGTGGGTTACTCATGTCGTGCAGAAATGCTCTAGAGAGGATGACCTATACACATGTAGTCCCAGAGCACGTGGTGTAGTGGAGCCAATAAGTAATCGGGTGCAAAGTTGAACGGTGCTCACAGCTCTAGTAATATATGCGAACGCCGTTGCTGCAGGGGCGCCTCGTCACGAACAGTGTGGAGAAGAAAGAATATTGTTGACATTGATGAGCGTATCCTGCAAAAACACAAGACCAATAATGCACTATCCAAGTAGGGTGTGCTCGGACCATCTCTTGTTATCTGCTCGCAGGTGTCAAGTGAGCTCGAATTTCTGCTACGAGTCCTTCAAATAGTACTAACGAACTTGTAATTGCCGCATATATGGACTGTGTATGTTCTTCCTTGCGCAGGGAAGATCCCTGCTTTGCGTTGGTAGTACAGCAAGAGAAAAATACGACGTACCGCACATCGGACTCAATCGATCATCGATATTTTACCGATTGGGAGAAGCGAAGCATGGGTGGACACCTTTTGTTCCAACCAATGGCACTGCCATTGTATGATGCATGTAGTTGACATACTTCGAAGAAAGGGATCGACTATTACCTGGATGCCATGAAAGAGTCTACCGCAGAGAGCATTCGCGAATTGGCCGATAACAAAGCGTGCCCCAAACATGGAAGGTATAAAGCAAATGCTGACTCTGACTCCCGTCCTTGACCACGTTCGTATTGCCAATGATTCACATCGCTCAAACGTTGAATTAATCTTCTCCACCCACGTTACTCCTCAGTCCCTCGTAGAAGTATAAGGTGACCTTGACTCGGAAGTACACCCTCAACACGAAGACTAGTAAGCATAAACCACGCGTCGTCTTCACCTGGGGCCACGTCAACCCTATAGGACCTCCCGCTTGTTACGGTGAAGGGAAGCGTGTCGCTGAAACCTTGACATACAGTTTCAGGACGGTGTTGACGTCCGCGTGGTGCGTTTCTTCAATACATATGGTGAGATTTGAAGACATCACCGTGTATGGTGGCACTCAGACCCATTCATTCCAGTATATAGTATATACATGACCTAGTGGACGGTCTGATCGCATTGATGACTCCAACGAATCGCGCCCACGGCGTCAACATAGGCAACAGCGACGAGTTCTGAATCACTATCGGGGAGTTCGCAGAACAGGTCGGGAGATAGTGGAGAAGGTACAACGAGATGACGGCGTCACACCATCTTAGACTGACCTCTGGTCTGACCACGCCAGCCCATCACGATTAATTCAATCATGGATTAAAGAATACGGTCCTGTCATCTCACTCAAACAAGGCAGCGACATCCTCGTCATCACTGTTCGTCACAATGTGAGTGTCCCCGTGTCGCACGTTACAATCATTGGTGCCCGATAATTTTCTGTTTTACAACACTCAAGAGGTGACACAGTCGATAGAAAAAACTCGGTCGGTCGGGGGATGCGGTTCATGCTACTGAGCACGTGCGACCGACTGCGACGCTTTCGACGGTGAGTCACCAGTCATCGTGTTCCATTACCTTCTTTTGCTGGTCTTGAACCCCCTCCCCCACGGGGCGGTGCATTTTCAGCCGAAAGCGACGCTGGCGTAGGATGTGGAGCAGACGGCGTTTGCGAGAAGCATCACGATCGGTCTACTGGGCGATCCGGAGTCGCTCCAATTGCATATCAAACGGTGGGTAGTATTTGCGCGAGATAAAAGTATTCAATGTCCACCCTGTCCCAGTTTCTCAGGCTTCGTGACGCTGCGCGTCATCTACGGAAAACCCATGCCAGTCTCAAGAAGAGAAGGACAACTTACTATACACATTACTCTATGTAGCGGTCTCGAATCAGAGTTCAAGCACACTTACGGCCCTTACAGTCCAGAGTTTCCTTCTAGGCACTCCGATCGCGTCACATGGTTCCCATCCAGTAAATCGGTAGGAATAAGCTGTGGCAGCCTGCAGAGTCTGGCCATGCTGCGTGCACCCGGGCCCGCAGCTGGCGCTCATCCACCATCTCCGTCCCTTGTTCCCCAAGCCACCTGTAGCACCTCGTCACCACCTGCGTGTCCCAAACTCTCTGCGAGCACCCGACATGCCCTGGACGAGACCTGCACACTACCGCAGCCCCCTCGTCGCTTCAAGATGCGCTGTGAGCGCACCCAACACGCCTTCGACGACACCCACGTGCACCCGCAGTCCACCCATCACCGTCATCGCTCCGAAACATACCCCAAGCGGATCCCAACGCGCCCAATTGCAACTCACTCACCCGAATAACACCCGTGCGCGAACGCGTCCAGACGCTGCAGTCGGTTTGGAACGCTCCACACTTTTCTCGAGCTCCGAGTTGCAGAGCAAGCTGGCTCTAGGATTCCGCAGTCTGGCGCCTAACCTCGTCAATGTTTGCAGTTTACACCCAATTGACTGCGTTCTCGTTCACCTTCCCTAGCCTTCCTGAAACTTTCACGGAGCTCGCAGAAACCCTTGAAAACCTAGCTTTGATCGCACCTGGTACTTTGTCGTGGCAAGTTGGACAGTGGGGCCGCTTCTTTACCTGCTCTATTACACCTCGGACTGGATCTCACTGGAAGATCAATCATTGCTGAGGAAGGTTTCTTCGATGACATCGTGGCGTGGCAACTCTCAGCGACGCATCATCCGATAGTGGAGTTTTCTCTAGTGACGAGATGGACTTCACGGAAATCAAGAAGCCGTCACTTCGCCTTACAGGCGACCTGCACTCGGGCGGCGTGTTCACAGATCTTCGGAGCCTTCGACTGACTGGTGAAGTTGCAAATATTGCCGTGTTCTTGGAGCACGTGGCGAGTGAGTTCACCATTGAGGACCCCCCTGACACGGCTGGCAAGACCTCTCGGTGTTGATATGTCAGCGGTTTAGCCTGTCTCTGCAGATCGCCTCGAAATAGACCTTCCATCGTCGGCTCACTTCAATGAAGACTTACATTGCCAAAGCAATTGTCCCGACACCGAGACCTTACGGCTATGTCGACCGGGCTCTTCGGGCCCAAACTCCACTTTGGAAGCTGTCGCGACTCTCACACAAAACTGTAGGCGGCTGCAGAACCCTGCACTCGTGCTAGACGCGCCTGGGATCCGCCGAAAAGTTGTGCGCCCTCGAGGTTACTTCTTTGTCTCCACGCGGGCCACTCCAACGTTAACGGCCCTCTTCACGCTACCATCCTTCTCATTTACTTTACACCACTCCTCGAGTCGCTGAAGTGGTTCCACGATAAGAACCGACCAGGTTACGTCGTGGCCAACGGTCAGGGGTAGCAGAAAGTATCAGATTGGTTGCCGCATCTCCAGGGTGTGCGTCTCATGTGAGCTCTAAGTTGCGACCCCTCGCAGCGGGAATGCGGCGAAACCGGTTCGCGTTGGACAGGGTTGTGAATAAAATACACTATCTCGGAAAAATCTCATGGTAATCACATGGAGAGGATGCTTTGTCCCTGGTTCATGGTGCCTGGAATGATGCACTGGCAGCGATAGACCGTTCTTCTCATGAAGAGCTTGAAGACGAATCCGTAATAAACCGTTGGTCAACCATCGCCGATATGTAAGCGCACAACTGCCATCCGACCTTTGTTCTCCTTCGTAGAACGCATGGACAAGCTGAATCTGCGAAGCAGCTGAAAGTTCTAAGAATTCTGACGCACTGCGCAGCTCATTGCCAGTGGCAGCCTGAGAAGCATTGTTCCACGAGCACCTAAGCGATCCCCAAACGTGTATGTATTACAACACTATTTACTCCAGTCCTTGCTAAATGGAGATGGGTCAGCATCTGCAAAGCTGACGAGTAACGTTATCGTTTGACGACTTTCTGACGGCCTATGTGATAATTTTGAAGCCCTTTCATTGGCTGGTGAGCTCTAAGCGACCCAAAAAAGTGCATTTAGGTCATGCCAGCCGCGTACCTTCCACAAAATGTGCATTTTCGTGGCGTTCCAAGTTACTGAAGTACTACACGGCCGCCGGCCGTGTAGTACTCTCTTCTTTACTTGGGTACAGTTTGTTGAATCAATTATATAGAAGCGCAGGGTCCCGATGTGCGGCGACCGAAATGAACGGTAGTCCAATAACTCTTCCGTAACTAGGTGATTCTCATTGGCCGACGAAGTGGCTTACAGCACGAGCTAGTACTAGAGTCTCAGAGCCAGTTCGGGGTGGACTTGTAGCTGTTATTTACGTCGCTTAACTGCTAAGTGCGGCGAACTCTAAGTCGCCATTGGTGATGCCGGAGCCGTAAAGATTCAGACTCAGTATTTCCTTGTGGGCA
>JBBPQL010000574.1:0-21820 GCA_038092515.1 Boletus subparvulus | reverse complement strand
TTGGTCAAGGGAGAGAGATACAGGATTCGAAACCACGCAAAGAGGATATCGTGCAGGAGTGATTCACGGTGTGCTGTTTGATGTGAACGTGCCTATTTAATAGACTAGACATAATATACTCAACTCCCCTTTGCACCTCAGAGTCTCGTGAAGTTGACACCGCGGTCTGGTGCATTACTTGACGATTTCCGGGATGCGGAGGCCTCGTCAAACTAAGACGTTAATGACATCGCTGTGGGAATCTAAGGGCGATACATCGCAGTAGTGTCTCCCGGCGTAGCGTTATAGTGTTGTTCGTTCCTTTCGAGTTCTCACCGAGAGTCGCTGCGCTGAACGGTGTCGCGAGCTCACAGGGTCATAGGCCTGAATAGAGCGTGTGCGAGCGATCCAATCCAACTTCACGATAGCATTTACATGACATTTAGGGCAACAAACAAACTGGGGAGGTATATACTAACTATGCAGGTTAATATCAACATGGTACATCAAGTCGGGCCAAGGTCACAGGTGATCTTCATTCCTCGTCCCCCTCAGCGTCAGACTCCCCACTGCTCGCTTCTTCTCCGTCCATGTCCTTGACAGCGATAGGTGGTTGACCTGGTAAACGCTGGAAAAACGAAAGAGGGTTTACCGACCACAAGAGTCGAGCGGCACGCGAGCGGAACTCACCACGAATGCATATTTACACACCAAGAAACCGCCCTTGTTGAGGCCCTTTTCTTGCCAGTACTGCGCCCGTATGCCGGTCAATTTCCATTTAGAACGTCGTTCCTGGGCGGGTTGCTTACCTTTTTCACGACGTACAAGCCGTCATAGCGATATCTTGTGACCAAGGTGGATTAGAGATCGTGATTAATAAAAGAGTGCTTCTCCCCACCCTTCGCTTGGTCCATATTTTGACCGAATCTTGTATCCTCTGATGACACGTACAGGCTTGCCTGTCTCCACGGAACGCTTAAGAAAAAAACGGTTGGGTTGATCGGAACGACCAAGGATTCCAAACGGGCTGCGAGAATGCGCGTACCTTGAGTGCCTTGTTATGATTGTGTTCGAATGATTGGTCAAAGCTTTGTTCAGCGGTCCGGAGCTGCGATCATAGTCAGATTGACTCCAGCAGAGTCGGGTTGGTCCTCACGTTTTTTGGAGCTGCTTTCGTCCCTTTGAGATCCCTACCACCTGTGATATGAATATCAGCTTCACGAGGAATGTTTGCGGCAAGATGTCAACTTTCCTGCGCCTGTATACGTGCTTATGGAAACATATCAATGACTTGAATGACGCGCGATAGGGTATAGATGGACTTACAACGCATATCCGTCGTCAACGTCATCGTCGTAGCCTCCGGAAAGCGCGATGGAATAGGCCCCCTCTGGTCCTGGAGAGATGCCTCCCACCCACGGACTTTATGTTTTGAAAACGAAGATGAACAACGAGAAGAGACTGGAACCGTTCCGACTCACGCATGAATAGAATCGTTCGAGCATTCCTCCCTAATACCAGCCCGTTCGTCAATGCATCCGAATCAATCACGAAAAGAAAAAGGCAGTACCTCGACGCCCACCACGAGCCAACTTCGATCTGGGGAATGGACCCATATGTTTTCCTGCGCGCGCGAGTCCGACACGTGAATCAGCGTCGACGCTCGCAGACAAAAGAACACAGCCTTGCTCACGGGTTATATCGCCTCGCCCGCTTTGGTGGTCCCGAGGCGTCTTCGACGAGGGCTTTCACAGACATGGGCTGCGGCGTGCCACGAGTCCGCTCGACGCGTGCCAGCGCGTCCACAGGCTTACCCGCGATGCGCGAGCTTCGCCTTCGACTCCCCGTCGATTCCTCGGGTTCGGGCAGCGTGTTCTCATCGTTGGCGACGACGCGCGCGGACTTGGCGTACGGCTTCTCGTCCGCGTCCGAGTCCGACGCGTCTGCCTTTCGTTTGTTACTGGCAGTGTTGGCGGAGGGTTTGGGTTTCTTTTGATTCTTATGGCGCGTCTCCTTTGGTTCGGTCGTGGGCTTCAGTTTCCCCACACCGAGTGCCGCGAGCATTTGCTTGTTGCGCGCGATGTTGGCGGCGCGTTCTTCGGCGTAGCTGAGCATGATATTATAATCTTCGCCGGGGAGAGTACTACGACGCGTTGTGAGTGTCCTGTGTAGTCAGAATTCGCGTCCAGTATCTTGTGGTGGTACGTGGTCACTGGTCAGATAGTAACGAACGGTTCTTTGTACCTTGGACCCTTTTTTTGGTTCCGCTCACCGCTCAATCGGCACCGGGTTGTTGTTTCAGGTGTGGTCCATCTTCGCTTCATCACGGCACGATCAGAACGACTATCTGAAGCTCAAAGTGTTAGATCGAGACTATTGACTGTGAGTCCCACTGAATACAACCGACTGTATGTACAATGCAACGCTAATCCACTTTGTGATCCACGAATCTGCTCAAACATTGACAACTACTTTCAATCTATTCGCAGATGGTGAACAAAAACTTGGGTATACGACTGTTGCCACTCTGAAGTTCACCGGGAGAAAGCACTGTAGCGGTGCCTGACCGTTTTATCCTGCTACAAGAAGGGGTGAACACCTAGCGTCAGGGGATGGGGATGGTGGAATGTGTGTAGGATAGCATGCACGGGATGCGAGATATCAAGACAGCAACGACGTAAATCGTGATAATCGTGAGTAGGACGAAGAGTAGTTCCTTGACGTGGGGATTTGTACACAAATCCGTGTGATTGGGCCGGGCCGGGGTAGTGGTGCCAAGTGCAATCAAGGATGTGAGCAAGCACGCCATCAATGCTGTTCCGGTCGCGCGGTACCTGGCGCAGCAGCTGACTCCGTTGGCTCATCCTTTTCTTCCAAGTAGGGCTCGTCGTCTCCGTCGGAGAGTTCGGCCCACCATCGGCCGGCTTGGAGAATCAATACGCCTGTGAGCGCTACGCTGCAAACGAGGTGATTTGACGCGAGGTCGAGCGTCGGTGAGCGGAGCGAGCGTGGAAATGCGTCCTTTGCCGAGTGTATTGGGATAGATGTGAATTTTTCGCATAGGTCTGGAAAGGTGTTATATGTTAGACCGGAATGGAACCGAACTTGGACGAACTTGGAAGGACGGAGTACATGTACATGACAGCGGTCGTACCGTAGAGGACTGAAAGGACATTAGACATGCGTTTGGATCCTTGGAGCGTAATACGTACATATACTGCCCCCATCGAACATGAGGTTTCCCGCCTCACCATCCCGGAAGCTCCAGAAGATGGTTGCACCGCCGAGGACGACGATGGCGGAGAGAATGTAGAGGACTTGTACGGGCCCTTTGGTCAGTATGGAGTAATACAAGGCGGCAGTCCACAGGTGCTCATCGGTGACGGGTGACTTCCAGAGCGTCAATGAGTCTGCGATCCAATGGGTAAATAGAGAACCTGAAAATGCAGGAGATGAGACGAGATGGACCAGAACACGGAGAAAACGGTCACCAAGGAGGAAGGACGTGACGGATACGACGACGCTAGCCCGTACACCCATGGCGTTCTTGTGCTCGTGTGACGGCTAACTCGGGTCCCATCAAAATCACAGGTCTGCCCGCCATCGGCAGCTTCCGGCGCGTCCCTCTTTCCTGATTGGCTCAGCTATGCTCGCTCTTCGACAGCGAGCAGCTATCGCGTTCGTCGCGCGCCGCCTTCTCTCCGATGCCGCACCACCTGCACGTCCTTGGTTCGTAGACCCCGACCCCGTCTTCCCCCGACAACTCCCCCCTCACCTCCTCCCAAAATCCCATGACCTTCCTCCAGACCTTCCCGTTCCAGTAAAAGAGCTCTTCCATACACTCAGCAAATCTCCCTTTCTCGAGCTCTCGACCCTTCAAGTCAAGCAACCATCTCCCATTCCACCCGGACCACCATTACCAAAGACGATACCCAAGGGACGCCGGGGTCGCGGTCGAACTTACTCTGGAGAGGGTACCGCAGATGATCATCAGGGTGGTATCTGGAATTGGGCCGTGACCGCACAGGTAAGGTCAGTTTTAGTCCCCCCATACTTGGGCTGAATTCTAGCAAGGTCAAAGAGGGCACCGAAAACCGTGGTTCCATCGAGGCCGTCGTCAGACTAGTGCGAAAAACGGCAAGTTCAACTTGGTCCCCCTCTCATCCACTCTCTCATTCGTCATAGCTACTCAAAATGCAACCCCCCGTGACTCTGCCCCGCAATGCCAAACGGCGGGGCCACCACGGTTGGGCAATGGTCGATGCAGGAAACTTTGTAGTCCATATACTCAGTCAGGAAGCTCGCCAGAAGTATTTCCTAAACCAGTCTCAATGGTAATTATTGTCGACAAAACCACCCCACTCGCGCATCGTAGCGAACCCCAGGAACAGCACAGCGCTATCCCACAACCATCATGAGTTTCACTTCAAGGTCTTCTGTCATGATTTTGATTTCCTTGGGGGCCACTATCGTAATAATGTTCCTATCCCCCTTTCACAATCAGACGCCCATACATAAGGTCGACGGATGACCCTCTGCAATAACAATGCACGTATCGCCTACTGGCAAACAGACAATGTTCAAATCTGGAGAGCACCTCGTCAGGTCTTTTGTTTTATTGTTGCATACCCATGCAAAATAGCTGCTTGTCGATTTTCAGGGCAAGACCAACAGCGACAGGGCTCATTACGAATTTACGAAGAGCTCTCAGTTGGACCATTTGGTTCGCAAACATATTCCTGATCCGCAGGTTTTCTTGCACAAATCCCTCTCATTCGACGTTTAAACGATGTTCCACGATGGCGATCGTGATGCCACTGCTCGAATATCACAAACTCTTTATATGCATGCGCGTGGAGACATTGCGTGCTCGAATCAAGGGATCTTTTATTCTCCTTACAGCGCAGGAATGACTATGAGCAAAAGGCTAATAGATTCGTCCCAGCATGAGCGCCACCCCGCAGCGAGTGTTTGTATATAGACAGATGATACACACCACATACGATACATACTCACTAGACCATTGCGCATGTACAGTCCACCATGGGGCAGAGCCCCAAACTACAAGCGAGGATTCCAAAAAAAAAAAGCCAGATGAGACTAGTCACGAAGAACCCGACGACAACACTTGATCGATCATCCGCCTCAACTCTTCAATTTTGTCATCTGGGATGCTGTGACGCCATATCAGCGCCTCGATCTTATCCAACACAAGTTGGCGCCCTCCGGGAAGTACGCCCAGTTTCCCATCGAACTCGTCCACGCACAGATGCACAACCTTCTTCGGTGTCTCGTAGGCGCGCAGAGCGTGAAGGACAGTCTCGGGTTTCAGGAGGTCGCCCGAGGCTAAGAGGAAGATGACTTGCATGACGCAGATCAAGTCCACAATGTAGGCCATGAGGATATTCGCATCCTTTCCGCTAGACAGATGAATACAGTAGGCATTCTTTTTCAGCAACGCGCATTGCCCGGAAATAAATATCCACTTACGCCTCCCGGTACGTGTCATAGGTCTTCTGTACGACAGTTAACGCCAAGCCCGCGAGGGAGCCTGCGACGGTCAGCGTGATGTCTCCCGATGCCAAGAGGCCTTTCAACACTTCGAAGCCCGAAGCGAGTAAACCGGCAAAGGTGGTTCTGAAAGGAAATTTCTTCGTCAAGCACTGCTTGAAAAATGATGCGGTCGCATTGTGCCAAGACCACTTACATATTTGACGGTATGCCAGAGGTGTCTCCAAGATTGTCTGTGCAAAACAAGAATTTGATGATGTTATCATCCATCAAACACTAGAATACATTTGAAACCCGGCTCCAGCGGATGATGCAAGGGGAGGGAAGCGTACCTGAGCCGGGTCATTGAAGTTCCAGATGGTGATAACTTCCTCACGGATGACCTGCAAGCATTTCTTCAACGTGGGACTACCAAAGACGGCGCTTTTCAGGAGCATCGTCCAGTATTCTATGACCACCGTCAGAAGCTGAATGACCTCTTATGGTGTGGACGCACTTTTCTTCCCGACGCTACGTCAAAATACGTCAAAAAGTGGTAATAGACAGATACGAAAAGCCACTTACGCTATCGATAACTCAATCTTCTGCTTGATGCTGACACGCTGAGCGATGGATGCGACGACCCGCGGCGCGTCGTCGACATTATACTTGGCCATATCTTTGTCTGTGGCCTCGACGAGGTCGGACAGGGACTCAGAGTAACCGTCTGTCACTAAACTACCATCAGAAACCGTTCATCAAGGGACCGCGACACCGATCTGCATACCAGAAACGGTGACGTGCGTGACGTCGCTTCCCGCTGCTTTGCAGAGAGGCCCGATGCAATGTGCGGCCAGGTGCCTTGACTTGTAGTCTTCTAGAATCTCGTTTTTCGGTAGGTCGATCTCCAGCTGACTATGTAGCAGATCCACCTTGGTGAGTACCACGACAAGGGGAACTACAGAGCCTTCGTAAGTTGTACGGTTGCAACGCGGCAGAGTAGCGCACTCTTGCCCAGAATTTTATTCCTACGTTCTAGGAAGCTTTCCACGCCTCCTTCCAACAGGCGACCACCAGAGTAGGGTATCTCAAGGCAGAGCCTAAATTTCTCTTCGTCAGCGAAGATAATCGATACAGCAGACATTCTTACCAAATTGCGTGAAGCTGATCCTTAAGCTGAGGCATGGCCGTTCTTCGGGCGACGAATTCTTCCACTATTTCCATATTTCGTCCATCGGCAGACTCGAATCCGAGACTGTCATGAACCACGAAGAGCTCGTTCGTCGGAGAGATAAACTCCCGATCAATGTCAGCCTCACCACGAGCGGTCTCGGAGGTGTGCTTGAAGGACACAATGAGCTAAAGATACACCGTATAACATGGTCGAGTCACTCACGATGTTCTCGACGCCAAATACTTTCTGAATCAACGAGGATTTACCAACGCCTGACTAGAACAAGGTGAGTTTATCTCCATCAACAGGAAGGTTGACAATTACATTCCCGATGATCAGAAGTCGGAATCTATAGATGAGCCTTAGCGCAAAAGCGGAACATCTGAGAACCGAAACTCACCGTGAACAAGACTCGATGATTGAAGCTGTACTCGCAAGCAACTGGCCAAATGCATGAAGGACGGGTATAAATATTTGGTAGACTACATACCGATTGGTGCTGGTGGCCGGCGACCACCACTTCGACTTTTCTTTCCTTTTTCCGATATGCTGTTGATAAAGGTGAGGATCCACGAGGCCATGTGAAAGTGTTCTTAAATAACCAACATTTTGCGCCTCGTTCTTCACGCATGCATTCGATGTCACGTGGATCGATGTCAATGTGGATGATGTCTGCTCGCTTCCCAAATTGCGAATTATAGCTGACCGATACGGAAATGTGAATGTGGTCGCCGGGGTCAAGGGCACTGAAAAGTGGTCAATCCGCTGCGCTGGCACGGCAGCTATGTTCATTGGACGTCTTACAGAGGCGGATCGAATTTTTCTTGGTGTTCGCCACCTGCAGATATGGTCTTCTGAACGTCCCCCAATGACTCGTCGTTCTTCCTCAGTTTGATGGATTTAATTGTTTTACTGGAATCCCTCGCAAGACGAATGTCGATGGCTAGCGGAAAAGAGTCAAACGCAGTCCCTACGAAGTAGAGATGGTCGCACATGATACGTAGGACGTTGAAAAGTGTGTGTTTTGTGAAGCGGAATCATTGCTGGACATGCCTGGGTACCGAGATAACGTTGAAGTAGGCCAATATAAGGTGGTGGGGAGGAGGAGACAACGAGCGCTAGGAATACCCTTGTAAAGATGCTGCGTGCACGCAGCCTTGAGTACATTTGGTATCGGTACACGTGGTGGGTGTTATGTATGAGCGCTCGAGTCGTCCTGGGTAGATTTCTGAATCCTGACGGTTAGGACCTATATATCGTCGCGGCTTTCCGTTGTACTGACTTGTGTAGCGAGAAACCTGCATGGATATTCTGAAGCCTTGATGATCGTAGATGATTGAAACGGCACTCGCCCGAGGGTGCTTTCCGGCTCGTTTCATATCCTCGACTAGTCTGGTGACCACTGGCAGCCCGTCTAAAAGAGGTTGCGCAACCTCTTTTAGACGGGCTGGTCACCAGACTAATCCTCGACGCGGAAGTCACCAACAAGTGGCTGATATACCGATCATCGGGAACGACCGACTCGCGAACGATTCCAGCTACGTTGCATGTTACATGCCGCTGTCAGCTCGTTTCCGCAGCCCAACTCTTTCGGCGAACATGCTTCCCTCACATCCCCCTACGAAACTTCGAGCTCACGGATGTGGCCCATGTTAGCACCCACATCTACAAAGTATGCCCGAGTGGGGTCTTTTTCGTTCTCGGCGTCCAACTTCCAAGCGGACTTGCTTCCACTCAGTGAGACCGTAAGCGAAGCGGACACCTCCGAGTTCAGAGAAAGCCCCGGGGCAGAGACGGGCATTGGTTTGGTGCACGGGTACGCGTCTTTCGTCCCACTTTGCGTCTCGGTGTTGTTGGATGGCCGACTGTCGGACTCATCGTTGGATTGCATGTCACTACTTCGTGGTTGGTCCAAATTGATTCATGCGAGGGACCTAAGTAGACTCATCCCAGCACTGTGAGCTGGGAGGCCTCAGAGCAGGTGCCACCCCAGCAGCGAGCGTTTGTTGAGATCACGATAGAGTAGCCGTGTATATAGACAGATTATGACACACACCACATATGATACATAGTCGCTCGATCATCGCGCATGTACAGTCCACCATGGGGTAGAGCTCCGAAGTAAAAACGAGGATTCCAAAAAAAAAAAGATGCTATTCACGAAGAGTCGGAAGAATTGGACGGCAAAATTTCACCGATCTTTCCCCTCAACTCTTCAATTTCGTGATCTGCGATGCTGTGATGCCATATCAGCGTCTCGATCTTATCCAACACAAGTTGGCGCCCTCCGAGAAGTACGCCCAGTTTCCCATCGAAGTCGTTCACGCACAGATGCACAACCTTCCTCGGTGTCTCGTAGGCGCGCAGAGCGTGAACGACAGTCTCGGGTTTCACATGGTCGCCCGAGGCCAAGAGGAAGACGATTTGCATGACGCAGATCAAGTCCACAATGTAGGCCATGAGGATCTTCACGTCCTTTTCGCTAGAGTATTCTTTTTCAGTGATGCGCATTGGCCGGCAATAAATATCCACTCACGCCTCCCGGTACGTTTCATAGGTCTTCTGTACGACAGATATCGCCAAGCCCGCGGCGGCCAACGTGATGTCTCCGGATCCCGAGACGCCCTTCATCGGTTCGAAGGCCGAAGCGAGTAAACCGGCAAACGAAGTCCTGAAAGGAAATTTCCTTATCAAGCACCCCCACAATAATCATTTGGTCACGTTTTGTCCCCACTTACATGTTTGACGGTGCATCAGAGGGGTCTCCGAGGTTGTCCGTGCGAAGTAAAAAATCGGTGATCTTGTCGTCCATCAAACACTAGAATACATTCCAGACCCAGTCGGCCCTAGCGGGTGATGCAAGGGGAAGGAAGCGTACCTGATCCGGGTCATTGAAGTTCCAAACGGTGATGATGTCCTTACGAATGACCTCCAAGCAGTCCTTCAGCGTGTGACCACGAAAAACGGTACTCTTCAGGAGCATTTTCCAGTATCCTATGATGACCGTCAGAAGCCAAATGACCTCTTTGGTATGGACGCACTTTTCTTCCCGACGCTGTGACAAAATACATTCAAAGAAGTGGGAATGGGCAGATACCAAAACCACATACGTTATTAATGACTCAATTGTCTTCTTGACGCTGACACGCTGAGCGATGGATGCGACGATCCGCGGTGCCTCGTCGACATGATACTCAGTCATAGCCTCGTTCGTGGCCTTGACGAGGCTGGACAGAGACTCAGAATATCCGTCTTCCACTAAAGTACCATCAGAAACTGTTCATCAAGGGTCCGCGACACCGGTCCGACATACCAGAAACGGCGACGTGCGGGATGTCGCTTCCTGCTGCTTCGCAGAGAGGCCCAATGCAATGTTCGTTCAGCCACCTCGACCTGTAGTCTTCTAGAGTCTCATCCGCCGGTGGGTCGAGCTCCAGCTGAATATCTAGCACATCCACCTTGGTGAGCACCACGACAAGGGGAACTACGAAGCGTTGGTAAGTTATACGGCTACAACGCAACAAGGCAGCGCACTCTTGCCCAGGATTTCTTCCCTGCGTTGCAAGAACCTTTCTACACCTCTTTCCAATAGACGACCACCAGAGTAGGGTATCTCAAGGCAGAGCCTTCTCTTTGTCAACGAAACTAATGAATACAGCGGACATTCTTACCAAATCGCATGAAGTTGATCCTTCAGTTGAGGCATGGCTTTTCTTCGGGCGACGAATTGTTTCACTATGTCCATTCTTTGTTCATCAGCAGTCTCAAAACCGACGCTGTCATGAACCACGAATCGCTCGTTCGTCGGAGAGCTAAACTCCCGATCAATGTCAGCCTCACCACGAGTGTTCTCGGAGGTGTGCTTGAAGGAAACAGTGAGCTGAGGATACACCGCATAACATGGTCGAGTCACTCACGACATTCTCGACGCCAAATACTCTCTCAATCAAAGTGGATTTACCAACGCCTGACTAGAACAAGGTGAGTTTATCTCCATCCCCAAGAAGATTGATAATTACATTCCCGATGATCAGAAGTCGGAATCTATACACAAGCCTCAGCGCAAGAGCAAACCATATGAGAACTGAAACTCACTGTGAACACGACTCGATGATTGAAGTTTTCGCAGGCAACTGACCAAATGCATGAAAGACCAGTATAGATACTTGATAAACTACATACCGAGTGGTAGCCGGCAACCCTGACTTCGATTGATCCTTCCTTTTTCCGATATACTATTGATAGAGGTGAGGAATCCACGACGCCATGTGAACATGTTCTGAAATAACCAACATCTTGCACCTTGTTCACCATGCATGCATTCGCTGTCACGCAGATGGATGTCAATAGCAATGTCTGCTCGCTTCCACAATTGCAAACAGTTGACCAATACGGAAATGCGGTCGTCGGCGTCGAGAGCACTGAAGAGGGGTGAATCCGCTGCGCAGGCACAGCAGCTATGTGCACGGGACATCTTACAGAGGCAGATGGAATTCTTCTCGGTGTACGCCACCTGCAGATATGATCTTCTGAACATCCCTCAATGACTCGTCGTTCTTCCTCAGTTTAATGGATTTAATTGTTTTGTGGGAGCCCCTCGCAAGACTGATGTCGATAACTAGCGGAAATGAGTCAAACGCGGTCTCTACGAAGCAGACATGTTCGCACTTGACACATAGAACGTTGAAAAGTGTGTGTTTTGCGAGGCAGAACCATTGCCGGACATGCCTGAGTACCAGGATAACGGTGAGTGAACCAATATAAGATGGTGGGTGGAGGGGACAACGAGCGCTATGGATGCATTTGTGAACGTGCTGTGTGCATGCAGCCTTGAATACATTTGGTATTGCTTATCGGTACACGTGTTGGGTGTTATGAGGGCTCCAGCCGTCGCGGTCCTGCTGGGTGGATCGGGTGGTTGGGACCTATTGTCACAACGTTCCGTTGTACTGACTTCAAGTATAGCGTGAAACCTGCACTGGCACAGACAACCGTGATATACGTAGTGAAGCTTTGAAGTTTCGACTTGATCGTAGTAGTAAACGTGCCGAGTGTGCCGCTTCCGCTTCCGGAATTTTGGCTCGTTCACATCCTCGACGCGGAAGTCACAAACAAGTGGCCGACACTGCCGGCGGGAACGACTGGCAACTCGCAAACGACTCGGAGGTGCACGGTACGCGTCTTTCGTCCCACTTTACGTCTTGGTGTTGTTGGATGGTCGACCGGCCGTCAGGTATCGGACTCGTCGTAGGATTGCAGGGTGTCACTTCGTGGTACCCCAAATTGATTCATGAGAGGGACCTAAGTAGACTCATAGCAGGTGCCACCCCAGCAGCGAGCATTTTTTGAGATCACGATAGAGTAGCCGTGTATATAGACAGATTATGATACACACCACATATGATACATAGTCGCTCAATCATCGCGCATGTACAGTCCACCACGGGGTAGAGCTCCGAAGTAAAAACGAGGATTCCAAAAAAAAAAAAAAGGTGCTATTCACGAAGAGTCGGAAGAATTGGACGGCAAAATTTCACCGATCTTTCCCCTCAACTCTTCAATTTCATGATCTGCGATGCTGTGATGCCATATCAGCGTCTCGATCTTATCCAACACAAGTTGGCGCCCTCCGAGAAGTACGCCCAGTTTCCCATCGAAGTCGTTCACGCACAGATGCACAACCTTTCTCGGTGTCTCGTAGGCGCGCAGAGCGTGAACGACAGTCTCGGGTTTCACATGGTCGCCCGAGGCCAAGAGGAAGACGATTTGCATGACGCAGATCAAGTCCACAATGTAGGCCATGAGGATCTTCACGTCCTTTTCGCTAGAGTATTCTTTTTCAGTGATGCGCATTGGCCGGCAATAAATATCCACTCACGCCTCCCGGTACGTTTCATAGGTCTTCTGTACGACAGATATCGCCAAGCCCGCGGCGGCCAACGTGATGTCTCCGGATCCCGAGACGCCCTTCATCGGTTCGAAGGCCGAAGCGAGTAAACCGGCAAACGAAGTCCTGAAAGGAAATTTCCTTATCAAGCACCCCCACAATAATCATTTGGTCACGTTTTGTCCCCACTTACATGTTTGACGGTGCATCAGAGGGGTCTCCGAGGTTGTCCGTGCGAAGTAAAAAATCGGTGATCTTGTCGTCCATCAAACACTAGAATACATTCCAGACCCAGTCGGCCCTAGCGGGTGATGCAAGGGGAAGGAAGCGTACCTGATCCGGGTCATTGAAGTTCCAAACGGTGATGATGTCCTTACGAATGACCTCCAAGCAGTCCTTCAGCGTGTGACCACGAAAAACGGTACTCTTCAGGAGCATTTTCCAGTATCCTATGATGACCGTCAGAAGCCAAATGACCTCTTTGGTATGGACGCACTTTTCTTCCCGACGCTGTGACAAAATACATTCAAAGAAGTGGGAATGGGCAGATACCAAAACCACATACGTTATTAATGACTCAATTGTCTTCTTGACGCTGACACGCTGAGCGATGGATGCGACGATCCGCGGTGCCTCGTCGACATGATACTCAGTCATAGCCTCGTTCGTGGCCTTGACGAGGCTGGACAGAGACTCAGAATATCCGTCTTCCACTAAAGTACCATCAGAAACTGTTCATCAAGGGTCCGCGACACCGGTCCGACATACCAGAAACGGCGACGTGCGGGATGTCGCTTCCTGCTGCTTCGCAGAGAGGCCCAATGCAATGTTCGTTCAGCCACCTCGACCTGTAGTCTTCTAGAGTCTCATCCGCCGGTGGGTCGAGCTCCAGCTGAATATCTAGCACATCCACCTTGGTGAGCACCACGACAAGGGGAACTACGAAGCGTTGGTAAGTTATACGGCTACAACGCAACAAGGCAGCGCACTCTTGCCCAGAATTTCTTCCCTGCGTTGCAAGAACCTTTCTACGCCTCTTTCCAATAGGCGACCACCAGAGTAGGGTATCTCAAGGCAGAGCCTTCTCTTTGTCAACGAAACTAATGAATACAGCGGACATTCTTACCAAATCGCATGAAGTTGATCCTTCAGTTGAGGCATGGCTTTTCTTCGGGCGACGAATTGTTTCACTATGTCCATTCTTTGTTCATCAGCAGTCTCAAAACCGACGCTGTCATGAACCACGAATCGCTCGTTCGTCGGAGAGCTAAACTCCCGATCAATGTCAGCCTCACCACGAGTGTTCTCGGAGGTGTCCTTGAAGGAAACAGTGAGCTGAGGATACACCGTATAACGTGGTCGAGTCACTCACGACATTCTCTACGCCAAATACTCTCTCAATCAAAGTGGATTTACCAACGCCTGACTAGAACAAGGTGAGTTTACCTCCATCAGCAAGAAGATTGACAATTACATTCCCGATGATCAGAAGTCGGAATCTATAGACAAGCTTTAGCGCAGGAGCGAAACGTATGAGAGCTGAAACTCACTGTGAACAAGACTCGATGATTGAAGTTGTAGTCGCAAGCAACTGGCCAATGCATGTTGAAGGACGGGTATAATACTTGGTAAACTACATACCAACTGGTGGCCGGCGACGACGACTTCGACTTTTCTTTCCTTTTTCCGATATGCTATTGATGGAGGTGAGGGATCCACCATGTGAACGTGTTCTGAAATAACCAACATCCTGCGCCTTGTTCATCGCGCACACATTGGCTGTCGCGCAGATTGATATCAATGGCGATGTCTGCTCGCTTCCACGGTGACCAACTACAGTTGACCAATACGGAAATGCGGTCGCCGGGGTCGAGGGCACTGAAGAGCGGTCAATCCGCTGCGCAGACACGCAGCTATGTTCGTGAATCGCCTTACAGAGGTGGATGAAATTCTTCTCGGTGTACGCCACCTGCACATATGGTCTTCTGAACATTCCTCGGTGACTCGTCATTCTTCCTCAGCTTGGCGGATATAATTGTTTTACGGGAATCCCTCGCAAGACTAATGTCGATAGCTAGCGAAAATTAGTCAAACGGGGTCTCTACGAAGCAGAGACGTTCGCACTTGACACATAGAACGTTGAAATAAGAGTGTCTTGTGAAGCAGAATCATCGCTGGACATGCCTGGGTACCAGGTAATGGTGAAGTGGGCCAATATAAGTTGGTGGGGCGGAGGGAACGAATGCACTGCTGGGTGCACGCGGCCCTGAATACATTTGGTATCAGTACACGTGGTGGGTGCTATGAGCGCTTGGGCCGTCCTGGCCACTGGGTAGACAGACTCTTCTGATCGGGTGGTTAGGAACTTTTATCGTCACAGCGTTCCCTTGTACTGCCTTGTGCAGCGAGAAACCTGCCTAGACAACCGTGGTAGTGAAGTCTCGACTTGATCATAGTAAACGTGCCCGAGGGTGCTTTCCCGCTCGTTTCACATCCTCAACGCGCGCGGAAGAGTCACAAACAAGTGGCTGACACAAGTCACACAACTATACCGGTCACCGGGAACGACCCACTCGCAAACGATTTCTTCTACGTTGCATGTTGAATGCCGCTGTCAGCTCGTTTCCGTAACCCAATTCTTTCGGCGAACATGTTTCCCTCACATCCCCCTTACGAAATTTCTAGCTCACGGATGGGCCCATGCTAGCACCCACGACCACAAAACACGCCCGAGCACGGTCTTTTTCGTTCTCAGGGTTCGACTTCCAAGCGGGACACCTTATTCAGAGAAAGTCCCGGGGCGGAGAAGAGCATTAGTTTGGTGTACGGTACGCGTCTTTCGTCCCCCTCTGCGTCTCGGTGTTGTTGTGGTCGACCGTCAGGTATCGAACTTGTCGTTGGATAGCAGGTGATGTCACTACTTCGTGGTTTATCCAAATTGATTCGTGAAGGACCGTTGCGCTAGATTGGCTCCGGAATATCGTATGATTGGCTTTCGCTCCACCTTCCCTATAATTTAAGCTGACAACGCCGCGCAGTTCCTCGCCAGGTATCATTGTTGCAAACACGCATAGCATCGGGGCAAGTTTAGCGGTGCGACTTGCATCCGGGTTGCTCGCATGGACGGGCGGCATCAGACTCTTTACATGCATGCGCGTGGAGACATTGGGTGCTCGAATCATGGGATCATTTATTCTCCTTACGGCACAGGAATAACTATGAGCAAAGAGACTCGTCCCAGCATGAGTCGGGAGAACCTCATAGCAGGTGCCATTGGAAGCCTGCTCTGGGGAACGACGGGAAACACTAAAGCGCACGAAGTGACGGAGCAACGACATGTATAAAGAACAACAAAGACAAGCTAATGGTGGTAGACGACTAAGCACTACGTGACTGTGATACTACCAGTATGTTGAAGATGATGAACGATGATGTCATGTTGTGAGCCCTCGGCTTATAGCCATCCCGGCAGCGAATGCTTGTTGAGATCATGATAGAGTGGCATAGATATACTATGGAGAGTCGGTAGATCATCGCGGATGCACAGTCCACCGTGAGGCAGAGCACCGAAGGACTATAGACGAGGATTCCAAAAAAAAAGACAGATGCATACCAGTCACGAAGGACCTGACGCGGCTAAACTTCCCCGATCTGCTGCCTCAACCCTTCAATTTCATGGTCTGCGATGCTGTGACGCCATATGAGCATCTCGATCTTCTCCAACACAAGATCGCGCCCTCCGGGAAGTACGCCCAGGTTCCCGTCGAACCTGTCCACCCACAGATGTACAAGCTGTTTCGGTTTCTCCTCGTAGGCGCGCAGAGCGAGAACAGCAGTCTTGGGGGTCACGCGGTCGCCAGAGGCCAAGAGGAAGACGATTTGCATGACGCAGATCAAGTCCACGATGTACGCCATTAGGATCTTCACGTTATTTTTGCTAGAGAGATGAATTCAGTAGGCAATCCTTTTCAGTGATGCGCATTGGCCGGTAATAAATATCCACTCACGCCCGGTACGTTTCATAGGTCGTCTGTACGACAGAAATCGCCAAGTCCGCGACGGAAACAAGGGCGGCCAACGTGATGTCTGCCGATTCCGAGCGGCCCCTCAACACTTCAAAGGCCGAAGCGAGTAAACCGGCGAACGAGGTTCTGAAAGGTAATGTCCTCGTCAAACACTGCCTTGAAAAACCATTCGGTCACCCACTTACATATTGGACGGTGTATCAGAGGGGTCTCCGAGATTATCTGTGCGAAGTAAAAATTCGATGACCTTGTCATCCATCAAGCACTAGAATACATTTGAGACCCAGTCGGCTCCAGCGGGTGATGCAAGGGAAGGGAAGCGTACCTGATCCGGGTCATTCAAGTTCCAGATGGTGATAACTTCCTCACGGATGACCTGCAAGCATTTCTTCAACGTGTAACCACCAAGGGCGACGCTCTTCAGGAGCATTTTCCAGTATTCTATGATGACCGTCAGAAGCTGAATGACTTCTTTAGTGTGGACGCACTTTTGTTCCCGACACTACGCCAGAACACATTAAAAAGAAGGAATAGAAAGATGCCAAAACCACGTACGCTATCGACAACTCAATCTTCTGCTTGATGCTGACACGCTGAGCAATGGATGCGACGATCCGCGGTGCCTCGTCGATATGATACTTGGCCATATCCTCGATCGTGGCCTCGACGAGGCTGGACAGAGACTCAGAGTATCCGTCTTCCACTAAAGTACCATCAGAACTGTTCATCAAGGGTCCGCGACACCGGTCTGACATACCCGAAACGGCGACGTACGGGATGTCGGTTCTCGCTGCTTCGCAGAGAGGCCCGATGCAATGTTCGTTCAGCCACCTTGACTTGACGTGTTCTAGAGTCTCGTTTGTCGGTAGGTCGATCTCCAGCTGACTGTCTAGCAGATCCACCTTGGTGAGTACCACAACAAGGGGAACTACAGAGCGTTGGTAAGTTATACGGCTACAACGCAGCAAGGCAGCGCACTCTTGCCCAGGATTTCTTCCCTACGTTGTAGGAACCTTTCCACACCTCTTTCCAGCAGACGACCACCAGAGTAGGGTATCTCAAGGCAGAGCCTGAATTTCTCTTCGTCAGCGAAACCAATCAACGCAGCGGATATTCTTACCAAATCGCGTGAAGCTGATCCTTGAGCTGGGGCATGGCCCTTCTTCGGGCGACGAATTGTTTCACTATGTCCATTCTTTGTTCATCAGCAGTCTCAAATCCGACGCTGTCATGAACCACGAATCGCTCGTTCGTCGAAGAGATAAACTCCCGATCAATGTCAGCCACACCACGAGTGTTCTCAGAGGTGTGCTTGAAGGAAACAATGAGCTGAGGGTACACCGTATAACATGGTCGAGTCACTCACGATGTTCTCGACGCCAAACACTTTCTGAATCAACGAGGATTTACCGACGCCTGACTAGAACAAGGTGAGTTTATCTCCATCAACAAGAAGATCGACAATTACATTCCCGATAATCAGAAGTCGGAATCTATAAATGGGCCTTAGCACAGGAACGAAACACATGAGAACTGAACTCACTGTGAACAAGACTCGATGATTGAAGTTGTAGTGGCAAGCGGCTGGCCAAATGCATGAAGGACGGGTATAAATACTTGGTAAACTACTCACCGACTGGCGCTGGTGGCCGGCGACCACCACTTCGACTTTTCTCTCCTTTTTCCGATATGCTATTGGTAAGGGTAAGGGATCCACGAGGCCATGTGAAAGTGTTCTTAAATAACCAACATCTTGCGCCTCGTTCTTCACGCATGCATTCAATGTCACGTGGATCGATGTCGATGTCGATCATGTCTGCTCGCTTCCCAAATTGCGAAGGATAGCTGACCGACAAGGAAATGTAAATGTGGTCGTCGGGGCCGAGAACACTGAAGAGCGGTCAATGCGATGGTAGGGACGCAGCTATGTACATGGAACGTCTTACAGAGGCGGATTGAATTCTTCTTGGTGTTCGCCACCTGCATATATGGTCTTCTGAACATCCCCCAGTAACTCGTCGTTCTTCTTCAGTTTGATGGAATTGATTGTTTTACGGGAATCCCTCGCAAGACTGATGCCGATAGCTAGCGGAAATGAGTCAAACGCGGCTACGAGGTAGAGATGTTCATACATGATACTGTTGATACATAGAAAGTTGAAGAGTGTGTGTCTTGCGAAGCAGAATCGTTGCTGGACATGCCTGGGAACCGGGATAACGGTGAAGTGGGCAAATATAAGATGGTGGGGAAGAGGGGACAACGACTCAGACTCGGAGCGCTACGAATGCATTTGTGAACTTGCTGTGTGCAGCCTTGAACACATTTGGTATCGGTACACGTGGTGGGTGTTCTGAGCGCTCGAGCCGTCCTGCTGGGTAGATCGGGTGGTTAGAACCCTGCGTCGCAGCGTTCCATTGTACTGACGGTTGACCCGGACGTAGCCGGTCATTCTGTTTGGCGCGCAGATTTAACGCGTGAACAAACAAAGACATCATTATGTAAGGAAAGATCACACTGCGGCAGAATCCGTAAATAGCCGACGACTCCCGAAGGCTCAGTATAAGTGTGGGATTGACTCCTCTGGACGGGAAAAAAACGAACAAGACTCTGCCGCATACTGGAAGACTGAACGAGGACGGATACTGTTGGTTCGTGATGACTTTGGCAAGTGAATTGTCGGTTATATTCTGCGAGAAGCACGCTCGAATCTTTAAATTCCTCATATCCTGACTGCGTGTCGGAAAAAATGAAAGCTGCGTGCAGGGTGACTGAACGAGGACGGGCGCTGTTGGTGCATCGTGTTCGGCGAGTCTCGTTCATCCGTGCCGGTGTTTCCGCACGACTCGCGATCACGGTGCTCGCCAGTTCAACTGCCGGCCATTGCCGGGCACAAGCAAGGTGAAACGCCACCTATATAGACTCATCCGGGTTAGACTTGATCGAAAACGTGCCCAAGCCTTGGTGCTTTTCGGCTCGTTTCACATTCTCGACGCGGAAGTCACAAACAACTTGAAGTGGCGGGCACAGCGCTATACCGATCACCGGGAACGACCAACTCGCAACCGATTCCTTCTACGTTACATGTTGAATGCCGCTGTCAGCCCGTTCCCGTAGCCCAACCTCCCCCGTATCATCTTTTGGCGAACATGTTTCCCTCACGTCCCCCCGCGCAACCCGCCGCTCTCACTCGTCGTCCAATGACTCCACAGAATCCCTACGAAACCTCGAGCTCACGGATGGGCCTATGTTAGCACCCACGACCACAAAACACGCTCGAGCACGGTCTTTTTCGTTCTCGGGGTTCGACTTCCAAGCAGACTTGCTTCCACTCAGTGAGACCGTCAGCGAAGCGGACACCTCGTTCAGAGATAGTCCCGGGGCTGAGAAGAGCATTGGTTTGGTGTACGGTACGCGTCTTTCGTCCCCCTCTGCGTCTCGGTGTTGTTGGATGGTCGACCGTTAGGTATCGGACTCGTCGTTGGATCGCAGGTGTGTCACTACTTTGTGGTTGGTCCAAATTGATTCATGAGGGACCGTTGCGCTAGATTGGCTCCGGAATATTGTACGATTGGCTTTCGCTCCATCTTCCCTCTACAACTGACAACGCCGCGCAGTTCCTCGCCAGGTATCATTGTGGCGAACACGCATAGCGTCGGGGCAAGTCTAGCGGTGTGGCTTGTATCTGGGTTGCTTGCATGGACGGGCGCAAGTAGTTTCGCGGAGCTTGGGTATGATGCGCCTTACTCAAGTGACCTTCACTCAATCGTCCTTAGGTCAAGTATACCTTTAGACGGCGGCGCTCAAGCCTATCTCTCATATGCTTATGGACCTCTCGTATCATACCTCTTTGCTTGGACAGCCATCTCTGCACTAAAACCAGGTTTGCGGTGTCGGACGCCCTCCCTCGCTTAAATACTCATTTTTTTGATGTACAGGCAGTGGAGCGGCTGTTAGTCTCATCTTTGCTGAATACCTCAACCGCCTCATGTGGCACATTACCCGTGACCAGGTGTCACCAGACAGCATCCCCCAATGGTCTATCAAACTCACCGCGGTTATAGCAGTGCTTCTCGTGGCTGTCATATGTGCGGCGACACGTAATATGGGGACGAGAGCCTCGGTCTTGTTTACAACTATCAAGGTATGCGGGTTTCGGAGTAGTAGGACGTGCAACTAATGAATGGTTCATTCCGCTGATGATGATAGGTTTGTTCATTGGTACGTCGCGTCCCTTTCCTTTTGTTCAAAGAGTACGACGCAAGATGACCGGGATTATAGATATCGATCACCATCTTGGGTCTTGTTCAACTGGCCAGAGGACGAGCATCAGAGTCGTTCAAGGAGCCTCTATTCGATGACTCAAGCAAAAGCCCGTCAGCATATTCTCTTGCGCTTTATTCTGGTCTATGGGCTTTTGATGGCTGGGATCAAGCAAATTACGTTGGTGGAGAGATGTATAACCCAGAGAAAAACATACCCAGAACAATCCATCTCAGCATGGCGATCGTCTCTGTAAGGATTTTTTCTGCCAAAGCCTGGATGTGGATAGTTGTGGCTAATGCATACAAAAGATATTATTCCTCCTTGCGAACGTGTCGTATCTCGTGGTACTCGATAAGGCAACCGTGGGTAGCAGTAACGCCGTCGCGCTCGATTTCGGTCGTGCACTTTTTGGACCAATTGGCGGTGTCGTGTTTGCCGTCTGCGTGGCAGTATCCTGTTTTGGTGCTCTCAATGGTAGTATTTCTCCTCAGCCAACCATTCCATCGCTTATTCAGAGTCAAAAGGAGGGACGTTCACGAGTGCACGGCTCATCCGAGCTGCAGGACGAGAAGGATACCTCCCCGCTATGTTTGGCAAACTGAACAAATCGCGAAAGACACCGGTGAATGCCATCCTGTTGCAAACGGCAATGACGATCGCATTCATCGTCATTGGGGGTGGGTTCCGATCTCTGGTCAACTTTTCGGTGGTGGCTTCTTGGTCCTTTTACTTTTTGACTGTACGTCGTGACCGCTTTCTGGATGTTCTGTAGAGCTGAGGGTCGAGATCTACAAGGTGCTTGGGCTAGTCATACTGCGGGTAAAAGAGCCAAACCTCGCGAGGTACGATTGACCCGAGCTTTGTTTGATTGCTCATAACGATGTTCACGACATCAGACCGTACAAGACGTGGATCATTACGCCGCTCACGTTTTGCGCTGTTGCGATATTTTTGCTGTGCATGCCAATTATTGCAGCACCGCTTGAAGCCGTAGCTGTTCTT
>JBBPQL010000573.1:0-21823 GCA_038092515.1 Boletus subparvulus | reverse complement strand
ACCGACTCGGGCATGTTTGGATTATCAGGCAAGCCCTGCACGCCAGTTCCATAGACTCGCCCAATGATAACACTTTTCCTATTACCATATACAACCCTACTATTTACTTTAGACATGCAGAACCGAAAATAGAAAGTCGATGGAGAGGATTCGCGACGGATCTAAGATAAGGTGTGCGCAAAACACGAAGGCCCATTGCGATCACCTCGTGCATGGAGCTGTGGGGAGCGGTCGAGGAGGGTGGGTTGGGGTTGGGCAGGGCACAGGCGCCGGTGCGTCTGTCGTCGACAGCATTGTCGTTGCCATCGTGTGGTGGCATCGTCGTCGTGGCGCGTGGGGCTGCGGGTATGCTCGATTCAGAGGGGGGTTAAATGGGGTTGGTCATGGCACGGCGTTAATGGCGTCGTCGTGGCGCAAGTGGGACTGTGGGGCGGGCTCGGGGAGGGTGGGTTGGGATTGGACAGGGTGGCGACATGGGTACGTCGTGCCATCGATAGCGTCATCGTTGTGGCACAAGTGGGGCTGTGGGGAGTGGTCGAGGAGGGTGAGACAGGGTTAGGCAGGGCAGGACCGCCGGCGCGTCTGTCATCGTTGCCATCATGTGGTGGTATCAGCGTCGTTGTCTTCGTTGGGGTGGGACGGTGCCGCAGGCATATCGTGCCATTGCGTCATGATGGCGTCGATGATGATGCTGCCGTCGTCGCATCGTCGCGTCCATGTCGCTCTCGTCGTGCATGTATGGTGCTGCAGGTGTGTTCGAAGAGGGTGGGGATAGGCAGGGCAGCGACTCGGGCACGTTTTGCCGTCGCGTTGCGATGGTGGTGTCGCCGACGTCGCGCACAGTGGCTGAGGGATGCTCGAGCCAGCCTCGAGGAGGATGGGATGGATGGTGGTCAGGCAGGGCGGGCGCATTGGGTGCCAATGTTGATGTCGTCGGCGTTGTCGTGACAGACGGGCCGATGACTCGCGAGTGCACGTACCTAGACTACGATACAAACTTAAGGCCTGCTGGTATAGGCCCGAGTTTGTCACGGGTCACATTTCCGTGACCCGTTACGACCTGTGCTATTTGCCTAAGTGCGCATCTTGGGTCACTACCTGTGAATGAAAACACTGCAAAATGGGTTGAACGCAGGTGGAAGGATGAGTATACGGGCGCCTTCACAGTTTTTGCTGAGTGGGCGTGTCGACGGCCTTCTGATCAGATGCCACAACTCGGAGATAAGGATGTCTGTGTAGATCAGAGTGGTGGGAGGACAACAAGGATGGACTTGGTGACGACTCGGATCCGACGTTTTAGAGTCAAACTTTCAAACTCCGGGTGAGAACTGCGGACGGATCTTGTCTGATCACGATGATCTATGTTCTGTGGACTTCAAAGTCGGTTTGAGTACTGAGGGCCAAGGGCAGCATGAGAAAATATGATAACCCTCCTGCAGGGAAATTACATTACCTTATGATTGCACTACAAATTTAGAACAATGTCCGAGGTTCAAATCATCAGCGAACTGACTTGTAAACGCATTACAATTCACTTGAAGTTTTACAAGTGAAGGCTTATGTAGCAAAATCTGCTGATGATCTCACATGCAAGTATGATGGAATCTAGCCGGGGTACGATGATAAACAACTTTAGAGTCTATTTGGCATTCAAACAAGGGCATAGCATGATATCCTGGTCTCAGTGATGTGGGTCAGCGGGAATAACGGAGTGTGCTCAACGCTCCTCCAACGAGCTGTCGAGCCTACGTTTCTCTCTCCCTTGTCATCCGTTTTCCATACCTTCTCCTCTCCTCGTACTTTTGCAGTCACCAATCCGCAAATGTGCGCCTAAGAGCATGAGTCATTAACAAGGCATTGCCTCGTCTGTATGTATCTTTCCGCATGGTTCACCTTGATACAGAATCGGCGATGAAATTAATCGCCAGACCTACCTATTTCCCTACGTGTCTCGCGTTTACGAGTGGGCCGTGATCCACACTCACCAGATCAGATCAAATCAGCATTCGTTTCCAGCTGCATTTCTGCTCGACGTCCTGGAGAGGGAGGCGATGGAACACACGGTAGACCCACGTATCGAATCACTTGGTCTCTTCCGTTTCATACCATGCTCTGTCTTAGGAACACCTCACCCGGAGCGCACCGCATCTTGGGTCTTGTTGCTTTTTTACAGCTGGCTTGAGCCCACTGTCCGGTTAGCCTATAGACTGGCACCTTGATCAGTTCAGTGGAGTCAAGATGCGCCACCTCTTTTATGGATTGATGGCCGTCTTCCGTCAGTGATCTTACCGCCTCCAAGTGATCGTTATTGATCCCTTGAAACGCAGGCGTCGAGATCCCTGTCCTGTCGATGAACCTCGTCATACAGGTACAACACCACACCTCCATCTATGATATTACCGAGGTGTGAAAACTTATGGAAGGTCCTCGCGAGCTTGATTGCACCGTTGGGTCTTAAATACCTCCTTCAGTAAGTATGCAGTCTCTGTGACTGCACAGGCTGTCACTGAGACTAAGCCGGTTGGTGGGTTATATTACAAAACGGACGTTACCATTCAATCATGAATCCTGGATGAACTGAGCGAAGCGACCCAGCTCATCGTTACGCATCGTCTACAGACCATCATGGACGCAGATAAAATAGTGGTTCGTGAGCCCCCTCCATGCATACCGCTTACGTATCTACCAGCGATTGCCTGGAATGCGTAGATGGTCCTCGATACAGGAACGATCTTGAGTTTTGCTTTCACGGACCTCCCACGACGCGGGAAAAGGATCGTTCTTGGTACACGTTCCAGGTCGAATTTAGAGCACCCTCGGCGTTGCTATTGTATTCGATGACATCGTCATCTAGGTATGCTCAATCATAGGCACCCGGGTACGTCGGTCTGGCAGACGCTGGTTGCATCGTTGCAGTTCGTTCGTTTCACTCCACTTAGAAGTTCAGCATCGCTCTCTGTATCTGTCAGGGATTTCTACTTCCATAATCTTGTGTTAACTTTATTGAAGTCGAAGCTTATGTATAGATACCATTGATCGATATACAACCGTGGCTCCACGGTACGTCACAAGATAGGTGTGTAGCCACTACCGGACCCAAGAAATGTCGGAGCGATAGCCTGGAAGCTATCGTGCAACTTGAAGGCGTGAGTGGATGTGGATCTCGGCTGATTGTCGGATGGTGAAGTGAAGTAGGATCCGACACGGGTTATGACAAGAGCGACCATGGATGCTCACACAGGTCCGTTTCTCTGTGCCTAGAGTGACGAGATTTGAGGCCATATGTGGCTGGTTACTAGGTGAGCACGTCTTGAATCATTCCATTTGCACCGCAGAGCCATCGCCATTTGAATGGAACTGCGCAGTAACACGCACAAAAACTCCTGTATCTGAACTTCTATCCAGAAACCCATGGACACAGGATCCTGTAAGCCACCGCACGGCATAGAGTCAAATGCTTGTGGCACTGGTTCGGTTGCACTTTTGGAACACCTTTGGGCCTGTTGCTTTTTACAGCAATTACTTGGACTCGAGCGGGGTCCAGTTCATGGCAGTGTTCTCCGCATATGGCCTGCTTCCATTCTAAGAGCCAAGAGGAGTCGCTCTTGCATCGCATGCATACGCGCAGTGCACTGCCCCTCCAACCACGAGCCCGGTTACATCATGAGTCGCTGAGGCAAGTTAAAAGGGAGCGGTGTGCCCTCTCCAACCTCACACACTACTCCATCATATCATGATCCTCACACTTTCCTCTGAGAGCGTCCGCAGCACCGTCTTCACAGACGAACGTGGACTTCCCGTGTTCAAGAGTAACACGCCCTTCCGCCTAGGCGTCCGTACGACGACCATCAGTCGACAAACGTCGAACAACTCGGGGACGGCCGATCCCATTGAAGTTATGGGTCGCATCGATTGGCATTGTTTAGGGTCCTCGATATTCTTTCTCGGAGGAGTGAAAATGGAGTCGAGCGTTTTCTTACCAAGTCATGGGTTCTTTGGAAGGTGAGAGTTTAGCGCGGTTACTTATCAACACGGGATGGACGGTACTCACACTGGGATTTAGGAAACGCACGTTCACCGGGCCTGATGGCCGCCGCTATAGATGGGACATGCACCAGAGGGTCGTCGTGGTGGGTGTTAATGTTTGGTTTCGATCGGTTTGTGTTATCTCATTTGTCGTTTGGCAGCTTTCTGTCGATGACGCGTCACGAACCGAAATCGCACGGTACCAAAGAGCGACTCTTGGGATTATAGGAAAGCGGAGGAGTGCCTGCTTGGACATTATACCCCAAGCAGAGCACATGTTGGACCTCATCATCCTTACCTTTATATATGTGGAAAAGTTGCGGATGGACAAGGAGACGAGGCAACGGAGGGCGGCGGCATCAGGTGGAGGTCCATGAGTCGGGCGAGACGCAGTTCCGTGTCTTCATTGTGCATACATTTTATGCTCCCATTGCCAGACCTGGCTTAATATTCTCATGATATCCCACCTATTAATTATTACGGATTCTTGATGTTCGATCTACTACATAGTTTGAGGTCGCATGAAATCAGTTGAAGTTGAAGTCACCACCCATCATAATTACACAGTAAGCTGGAGGCACTGTCCTTCAATGGGAAGGGTGACGACGAGGCGAAGTGCCAGACCATTGGAATAAGGACCCTCGATCTGGTTTAGCACTTCTCTTCGTCTTTCATTCGCAGCTGTGTTTCTCTCCACGGAACACGCGGACGGTGGGATGCAGTGGCGAAGTAGGACGCACTAGGCGACACCCTCGTGGTCTTCCTTCCTTCACCAGTAGCAAGTAGTAACAGCAGTACATGCCAATGGGACTCTGCAGGCAAAGTCCGTCGGAAAGTGCCAGTGAGAGGAACGTCTCTTCTCCGCTCGGCTGCCTCCATGGCATATGCCAGACTCGGCCTGCACCGCCACAGTGCCTTCCAGAGAAATTGGTAGGACCAGATGTTGAAATTATACGAACGCCAACTATGCTTACATCTTTCGCCTGCTCTTGGGTGATCTGGTCAGCTGACGACTCCTAGCATGTTCTCGAGCTTCACGTTCACTCACCAGAATCATCCCTCCATTTAATTCTACAAGGCAAGTGAATGTTGCACCTACTTTTGAAATTTTGCAGGCGAGTCGATGAGTAAATATCGATAATGTAGAGTCAAGACCTCCTTCAAACCACACCGCCCTCTGCAATATTCTCTTACTCCTCCACGATCCGTGTAGTATCCACCCTATCCATGTCGTTTCGCGTGGTATCCTCGAACAATATTCTGACCACCTCCGAACCACCTGTTCCTTCCGCTTTCGATGCGATGCTCGTCAGGCTCGCCTGCGGAACCAGCGGCTTCACCGCAGACGCTACCTGCATCGGAGCGATACCCAGTGCATCCGCGAGCGCGTTCAACGAGCCTTCCAAATCGTCACCTTTCTCTCCCTCCCCTCCCTCCCGATCCGACCCGAATCTCCACTCTTTCAGAGCCCCCCATCGCGCCATCCCTTCCGAGTCACCCGCAATGATACCCCACCATCCGACTTCTTCTTTCAACCTCTCCAACAATGTTACCATCCCGTAGATGTACCACCCGAGGAGCAACAGCACCACGAAGAGGAGGACATACAAGAGCTTGGTGAATGGCGTGCGTGTGCTGGGGGGAGAGACCTCTGCGAGCAGTTTCTTTCCTTTCTGAGTGGGTAGGCTTTCAGGAGTGGGTTCTAGATGTGCAGGTGCAGGCGGAGGCTTGGACGATGTAGCGCCGACACTGGCACGGGTGCTGATGCTCGGGCCGGTGTGACGGAGGCGATGGTGTTGATCTGGTGATGTATGGGACGTAGAGGCGGTGGGCGAGGTGGGAGGCGTATGTTTGGTTTGATCTGTGCGTTTTTTGGCTGGCATTATTTATTGGAGGACAGAGAAAAAGGAGTGGAGAGGGGGTCATACTAATCTGATGGCAGCGTGACATCATATCATGTAATGTCTCAATGCAGCCTTCCTGTGGCTGTGAAGCCTCTCATTGAAACATTTGAATTTCGGTGTGGATTTACGTATTGTACAGGCTCTAATTCTTCAACAACAACGACCGCCCGGTCATCTCTGCAAAAAAATGCATCAGCCAAGACGAGCGCAATAAAATATCGACCGCCCAACCCACCCTCAGGCTGCGACAACCCCAAAACCGCAAGTATGGTCGGCGCAACATCTGCCAACGCCCCCGCTTCCTCCGCTTCCTCTTCATCCTGGATGAACTCGAGGTCTTTTCCAGCCATGATGAACGGGACCTTGTTCGTCGTGTGCGCCGTGTGCGGTACACCGGTCTCTGGATTAATCATTTGCTCTGCGTTCCCGTGGTCAGCCGTGATGAGCAAGACATATCCAGCCTTCTCGCACGCCTCATAGATCGTCCCAACAGCTTTGTCCGTTGCCGTGATCGCCTTGACGGCGGCTTCGTACACACCTGTGTGTCCTACCATGTCGGGAGGTGCAAAGTTGCACATGACGAATTCGTGTTTCTTGCTTGCAACTACCTCGGCGACCTTGTCGGCGACCTCTTGGGCGCTCATGTGCGGCTGTAAGTCGTATGTTGCGACTTTTGGAGAAGCGATCAAGTGGCGTTCTTCGGATGGGAATTGTTTCTCAGCACCACCGTTGAAGAAGAAGGTGACGTGTGCGTATTTCTCTGTCTCAGCGATGTGAGCTTGGGAAAGGCCTTGTTTGGAGAGCCATTCTGCGAGCACGTTCGTCATTGGTTGGGGTGCGAAAGCCACCGAGAACGGGAACTCGGCGTTATAGCGGGACATTGTCGTAATGTGCTGGTCCGAGATCAGTCAGTTGTCAAGCACACACGGTGAGAGGAGTAGCCTACAAGATCTTTGGGGATGTTCACTTCTATGGGCTTGTCAGGTAGCCCGATGACGCTGACAATCTCACGCATGCGATCCGAGCGGTAGTTGAAGAAGAACAATGTGTCTCCCTCCTTGATGCGTCCGTCTACACCCTTGACGATGATGGGCTTTAAGAATTCGTCCGTCTCCTTGCTGTCGTACCTCTCCTGGATGGTTTTGAGCACATCTGTCGTCTCTTCGCCTTTACCATCAACGAGGCCCTCGACAGCGATCTTGATACGCTCCCAGCGCTTGTCGCGATCCATGGCGTAGTATCGTCCGATTACAGTAGCCAGTTCACCGTACGATTCTGACTCGAGGAAAGTAAGTAAGTCCTCGGCATAACCCTTGGCTGACGCTGGAGCAGTGTCACGTCCGTCGCCAAAGAAGTGAACATAGGTGTGAGGCACGCCAGATTCCTTGGCGGTCTCGAGGAGGGCTTTCAGATGATGGATGTGGGAGTGAACACCACCATCGGAGACCTTGCAAGCACGACGTCAGAGATTGCAACGCATACCATATTCTTGTAAGCTCACCAAACCAAGTAGGTGCAGACGTCCGTTACCCTCCTTAGCGCGCTTCGTGCTCTCGAGGATCCTCGGGTTCTTGTGAAACTGTCTCTTGGCGATCGACACATCGATCCGGACGATGTCCTGCCAGACGACCCGGCCAGCACCGATGTTGAGGTGTCTAGTTGTCATCGTATCGCGGCAGTGTCAGAGAACAAAGACAAACACGTATGTGCGAGTCCGACGTACCCAACTTCTGAGTTTCCCATGAGGCCGTCGCTCAGCCCGACCGCGTTCCCATGTGCGAGGAGTGTGCGGTATGCGTGATTTTTGGCGATGGTATCCATGTTGGTGGTATCAGCAGCGTCGATAGCGTCTCCTTTCATGCCCTTCTCGGGAGAGATTCCCCAGCCATCGTGGACGCTTTCGAATGAGAGATTACAGTGAGTCTCGGAGAAGGTGATCGGATCAAGTCGACGCACATGAGGCAAACCTTGTTCTTGACTTCAACCATGATGACGCGATCAGCCTACTTGTCGAGAAAGAAGAGAACAAAAAATCTAATGCAGAAAAGAAAATTCTAGTCTATCCGAATGGCTTTCTAGTAGCACGGAGACGCTCGGATGGTGACAGCGTGAGTGAATCCGCGATAGAAATGATGCGGAGGCTGGTCCAGACGGCCGACTCCCAGAAATATCGCCGAGCATCCGAGCGTTACACAAATAAACACAAACCAGAATTCGTCATCGTCCCCTGCGCATTTTTCAGCCCACCTCCGTGTACGCGAGTTCCACCGGATATCGCCCAGTACCGCATCAAGAGCGTTCAGAGACGGATCTTGACGAGGACACCGAGTTCGTTGTCTTCCTACGTGGCAACGCCACCCCCACCAAGGTTTTGACCTTTTATCGAAAAGGCCCGTTCGACATCGAGGCTTCGTATGCGGAGCTGCAACGCTTGCCGGTCGTGACAAAGGTATGTACATGTCCAATTATATTATCTGTATTCCTCGAGGTGTGTATACGTCGGGGAAAGGTTCAATGGCACCAATCTCTTCCAAATACTCCTTGAGGATCGTATCCCAGCTGTGGAGATAGCCTAAGCCTAGTGGACGCAGGGGTAGTGGATACCTGCTTCTGGTAGAACGTATCCGTACCAGTGATTTCGTCGTTCAAGTAGTTTGCCTGGGGGGTTGACGTGAGCAAGTCGAACCGATCGTCACACAATAGAGGCTTACCCACTCTATGATGGCTTCTGCTCTCCCTTCCCCAGGTTTGGCACCATTTGTTCCGTGAGAGATGAAGAAATCAATGGACGAACTATCGTTGGCGACGTAAAATCTGTAGCCGGATGAACGTCGTAGTCACCGCTGCGTGCCTCCTTTCCCCACTGAACCCCAGTGAAAAGGTGTCATGATGAATTCCGTTTGTGTAAGTATCCAAACATGCCTACTTCTGCGTGTATCGGCTTCTGTGTGCAGTGCGCGATCCCGCACCAGTTTTCTCGAACAGGGAAAAGTACTTCTTTTGGTAGTGCCCCTGGAAATTGGAGGGTGTCGCGATCACCGATGGAGTTTGCATCGGGAGTGTCGCAAAGTCGTGTCGGATGCGTTTGTTCGCTTCGAATGGATCTCCAGGATGTTCACGTTTGTTGCTTATAGTGGAGCCGGTCAAGCTAGGGCGTTCGGCGCTTGGAGTAAGAACCAGTAAGTTTAATGGAAGCCACCAGTAGCTGTCTACCTAGCCGTCATACCGTGGACCCCCCCAAAGGATTTGAAATAAATACATGGACGTCGGCTGTGAGATCAGGCCAGTACTCTCCAACGCTGACCATTGCCTCCTCTCCTAAGTTCGCAACTGTGAGCTGTCGGGCCTCGTGTAGAGACTTGCTAATTCTCCATATCTTTATGGACCCCACATAGATGTTGTCGAATATGGGGGAGCACTGGGCTTTAATAGCCTTCTTCAGATCGACCACGTCGTCATTGTCGTTCACTTGGACCCCCGAGGGATCTTCCGCGCCTTCTACGATGCACCACAGCTTCATTTGGCCCACTAAGAGGTTGGTGTTAATCGTAGAACTCATGCATGAGAGGTAAGAAAACCTTCTGTTAGTGTACTCGATGGGCGGAGGATACTTTATACCTGGCTTGACAAGGCCTTTAAACCCCTGTTTCACCGGGGTTTGCCGCGGCGGGGCTTCGGTTATCTGTTTATCCATCGACTCCGACGCTCATGTTGTGTGCACCCGGGCACCCTGCGTCTCTGCGAGCGCACCCGACACGCCTTCGACAACACCCACGTGCGCCCGTCGTCCATTCCATCAGCGCCGTCGCTTTGAAATGCACCCCAAGCGCACGTGCAGCCCCCTTTTACCAGCTGTGGATCCCAAACGCGCTCAAGACCCCACCACCTTGTCAACACCCGCGCGCATCTCAACGCGCCAAGACGCTGCGCCCGGTTTGGAATGCTATACTTTTATTGAACTCCGAGTTGTAGAGCTTGATCTTGGAAGCCGGCACTTGGATTCCGCCCATCTCATCAATGTTTTTAGCCACACCTAACTAACTGCGTTCTCGTTCTCCTCCCCCACTAATCTTCCTAAAACTGTCACAAATCTCATACGCTGGCAGAACACTCTTGAAAAGCTAGCATTGGTTCTACCTGGTGCTTTGTCATCGCAAATTGAACAGTGGGCCGCTTCTTTGCCTGCTCTTCACACTCGGACCGGATCTCACCGGAAGATCAATCATTGTCGTGCAAGTTTTGTTCGATGAGATCTCCACCTCCTGCGTGGCAACTCCCTGGCGACGAGATGGAGAAGTCGTCACTTCGCCTTACAGGCGACCTGCACTCGGGTTCCGTGTTCACGGATATTCGGAGCCTTCAACTGACTGGTGACGTTGCGGGCATTGCTGTGTTTTTGAAGCACATGACGAGTGAGCTCACCAGTCTCGAGCTCGTCATTGGGCCCCCCTGACATGGCTGACAATAAGTTTACTCATGTTGGACGCAAAACTGTGGAACAGGGATTTTAGTCGGCGCCGTCCCCTGTTGATTGGATGGTTCAGATCTAGTTCGCTACTTTTCGTCTCTGTAGATTCGACATCCTATGTGCTGAGATGGCAGTTGTAACCATTTCGAACGTATCATGACATGGATGGATTCGGAAGGTTCTCCTTGTCGGGCCCAACCTGACCCAAGGTGCCCCGCGAGCAAGGAAGTCTTGGGTACATTAACGGTACGTATGGGGGAGATATATATCAGTCAAGGCCGTCAGATCTGGGGGACACTACTTTTTTTTTGTCCGATTGACGTCCTGGTTATTAAATAACATTCATCTAGATCTTTCACATCCGTTCATCGGAACCACCCTTTAAGCAGAGTGGAGGTAAAGGGAGCACCTCTGCGCTCCGTCGACGTGCTGATACTTGACGTGCTTCCTTTTCGGCCGTTCAAGCCCTGCCCAGAGGCCACCGATCAACTTCATCAACGCTTGCGGCTAAGCAATTGTGTGGCCGCGAGGAATAGTAAACACGAAATGAAGATGGTGGCCAAGTTTTATCTTAGACTAGGGGATCTGGCCGCCGACTCGTCACGGTTGGGTCATCAGGTGAACCGACTGATCACTGGAGCGGAGCAGCCCTCCGCGTCGTGACAGACCGAGGCGTCAGGAAGTGGAGCAGAAGTGCCAAGGGGTCTAGACCGGAAAATGCCGAGGTAGAGTCATAGCACACGAACTATTAACATCGCCAGACAGGGTGTTGGGCATGACAGTGTTTAAATTATTGTTGCACATCTCTCCACCTTGAAAACATATATGACTAGCAGCCTGATCCAAGCGCACGAGAACACCCGACCCATTGAATGTAGGAAAACTGTCACGATAACAAGCTCTCAGTCCCGGTAATACGTCCAACCCGAATGGACACAATTAATAAAATAACGAAAGGAACAGCAACTTGCCCATCGTGCGGCGTGAGCATGCTCTCATAATATCAACCGAGCCTCCTCAAGCTCACTTTTCATCGTCCAATCCTCATCGAGCACATCGTGTAGCGGGAGACCTCTCATGAACAATGACGCTACGAGCCCGATGCCACTGACGCCGGCCAGGACTTGCCACAACACCGCAAGACTCGAGGCAAAGGCAGCTCGGACCTCGAGCCTCGTCTGTGGTGGGAACGTGGAGAGCTCGGGGATGAGTGCGTACATGATGGCAGTCCCTTGTGGGACGGATTGAATAACCGACGCAGGAAGCTTCTTTTCCAGCTCGTTCTGGACGACGGTGCCCCCGATCGTGATACCCCACACCTATGATAGACGAGGCCACACCAGCTCGTGAGTGAAGGCGTAGGTATGGAGTAGAAAGCAATCGGTATACCCACCGCGGCGAATGAACCGACGAACCACATGAAGGAAAGCGCAGGGGCATTTTGTGTGACTGATAGAGGGGCTTGAATGGGGTACACGTGGGTCGCATTCACTATACTGCCATGGATGAAAACTTGAGCACAAACGGCCCCCGATCAATGAACACGACGCACCCTCCGCCCAAGCCAACCATCACCAAGTATCCGATGGATTTTCCGAGAGAGTCCGTTGCGACGACCGTGCTCATCAAACCGAAGCCGATGATAACGATGGGCCAGCCTACCCATACCTGTGGTCGATATCGTTTGGTGGCTGCGATTGATAGCCCGGTGATGAGGGCCGATGGCGCGAGTGAAGAAAACCCGAGCGTGTAGACACCAGACATGACAGGGGATGCGCCTTTGCAAGCTTGATAATAAACTGGGCAGAAAACTGCCAACGTAGTATCATGTGAGTGGAGGTAGGGGTTCCTTCGTGTGGACTCACAGACGACTCCCGCAATGATGACGGCGCTGCAAAATCTTTGTATATATCTGACGCATGTAAGTTAGTCCGAGAGGGGTTAATTACGGATGCTGTTGCTTACCCGCTGATGCTGGTCATGTTTGTCATCAGGGAGAACGGCACCTAGTCCAAGCAAAAGCAAGACAAGATGCAATTTAATGAAATTTAAATCAAGCCACATCGGGAAGCACGTACGAGGGGGTGCGTTGCGTGGGTGGCCTCGTACACAATGAAGATGACGAGTCCAACGAGGCCAAGGACCAACGGGACGAGTACCGTGGCTGAGCCCCATGGCGCGGTGATACCGCCCCACGTCAAGCCAATTGTATATGCGACGGTGCTCGAGATAACAAGGAAGTTGCCTCTGTCAACGAAGCAGCGGTCAGCGAGGTTGGATTCAGGGTGACCACTGTATTTCATCCTACATCCAGTCCATTCGCATAAATTTCTCTTGGGAACCGCCTGGAGGAATGGGGAGATCCAAGAGGAAGATCGTCAAAACACACGCAACGAGCGAGATGGGAAGATTGAGGTCTTGCACGTCGTCTAAGCATCTGAGGTATTCTGAGCGCGGATATTGTACTCACAGAAAAGCCAACGCCATTGTCCTTGCGTAGCGAGGCTACCCCCGGTGACAGGTCCGATAGCCGCAGCAAGGCAACTCGTGCTAGATAAAAAGTCTGAGTTGATCCCGCCATGATCGAGCAGGTCTTACAGTCCGTATAACCAATATAGAGACCACGTTCTTGCAAGGTGACGAGATCGGCAAGAATGATGTTCGTGAGTGACTGAATGCCTCCCCCGCCCAAACCTTGTATGGTCCTGCCCGCGATGAGCATATTCATGCTATTTGCACCACCGCTGATACCACTACCGAGTGCAAAGAGACCTATGGTTATCAGAAGAGCAGGTCTCCGTCCATACGTCTGAGCTAGACCACCGCTCATTGGCTGGAAAGCAGCAGCGGAAAGGCTGTAGGCAGTGCCGACCCACGTGAATTGAGACGCGTGTAGAGCATTGGCGATAGTAGGGAGCGCGGTGGAGACAGAGCATAGTTCGAGGGCTGAGAGAAAAAGGCATGCACACATCGAGACGAAGACAAGCCAGAATTTGAGGCCTTTCTTGGATGGCACCGTGTTTACTTGGACCGCCTTCTCCCCATCCTCGGACGCTTGGTTGAGGAGAAGATCGCTTGAAGCTGGGGAGGACATAACGAAGTCTTCCGCTGAATGATATGGAGCGAAAACTGGGAACCGAAGAGACTTGTGAGGCTTTTATAGCGGGAATGCATACCTCGCTGCTTATTGTTCAGTTACGTTTAAAAGCACGCTGATTCGTATCGTTGCAGCGTGAAGCATGTCCGTTGTTTGATTCCAAGGGAGGAATTCTATCGATTGTCTGAGATTCTATCAGTTGTGCCAACTTTGCTGTCGTCCATGAATGTGAAGCGATTGTTCGCATCTTCTTAGTACTTCGCCTGCAGCTGTAGGACATGAATTTGCTTTCAGGCTGGTTGTTCGACTTTCTGAAAAGGAAAAGCGCATTGGGATGGGCTCGTTTAGCCGGTACGCCACGGTGCTGTAAGACACTTTTTGGCACCGCTTAGATGCTCATCAGCCAATGAGAGAGCTCGCTTCGTTGCGTAGTGGAGTGTCGTCAATAACATTAACAACGTTATGGTTCTAGTGGATGGAAGCGTTCTGGTTCTATTCGGTTTCCTTCAAGTTGAACGGGCTCAAAGTTTAAATTCTCGGTGCTGTTTGGTTCACCGTGGGCTCAACCGAACGCCGAGTCTCCCAGTCACAGCATCCGTTCACCTTCAAAGCTTCATAGTCTACACCTCCCGTGCGATACCCAAAGAACTTATTTTTTCTTCTTGAACCACCACGTGGATTGCGTGCGTGAGTCGTGATTATCATTGAGGCGAACACCCCGAATTTTTGAACGGTCTTCGAATTCATTGGAAGTTGCCTTTGGCCTTTGGTCGCCAACGTCAGTTGGATGAACCGACTGTACTGCCCGCCAGATCTAACAGCCCCTGATTGAATATAGTATCTACCGAAGACTTCCTCGCTTGCGGATCGCATTGGGTCCAGCAGGAGATTTTTTTGGATTCATCAATGAACAAACCTGAAACGTCGGTGGAGCGAGGCGCTTCTTTTACCCCCCACCCTGCCCAAGGGGCAGTCCCAGTGAATGGAAGTGAAAAATCTAGATGAACGTTAACCTCCGTAACCAAAACGTCAGTCGGAAAAAAATAAGTGGTACCCGCCAGATCTGACGGTCCCTAACTGTCTCCCCCATATTGTGATCCGCGAATGTACCGAAGACTTCTCGCACAGGGCGCATTGGGTCCGCAGGAGAACTTCCTTTCCATCTATGCTATGCCATGCATAAGGTTGGTCCGAGGCGCGTCTGTCGGGGGTTAAGCGGCGGGATTAGGCTGACGGCGGCGCTCAGCGGGACGTTTCTAGACATCGCCTGGAAAACTAGCTGGCATGATTCGAAGCTGATGTGGATCTCTTATTCAATTTCCGAACATTGTCGGTTTTGCCTCTACATGGAAACGAGTGTACACCGCTCGAGTCTGCAACGGGTTGGAACGCTGAATGCTCCCGCTGAGTCGAACTCTCCGGGGTCTGGAATAGCCAGAAAGCGTGCCTCGTAAATATTTCGACCTATGTTGGATATCTATGAGAACAGACAAGACACTGGAAGCTCTTCGAGCCATAAATGTACACATTATTGTAATCGTTCCAGGTACATTCGAGACTCAACTTCAGTCCTCTCCTGCCAGTGGGTCAGCTCCATCGAGCCCGGCTGCATCCCTCCTCAACTCTTCGGGCTCGTCGGGTACGAGGTCCATCAGCTCCTCTTCCTCGGTTTCGTCGTATGGTACTGCATCGTCGGCTTCATCTGCCATTTCCGAGTCGTAGTCCCCGCCACCCTCACCCTCACCCACATCCTCGTTTTCCCCTGTCGGTACGCTCATATTGACATCTTCAGTCGAGTGTGATACCGATGATGGGACAGCTGGCCGAGGCAGAGTAGTAAATGGGGGTGGCAAGGCTGCCTTCGCCTTCCCTTTTGACCGTGAAGTTGACGATACGCTTTCACCCTCCTTGGCTTTCCCCTTGCTTGAGCTGCTATTGCGATCGACACCACTCTTTCGATTCTTGTCCCCCTTCGTATTGTCCCTGTAGACTATCCGGAAGTTGAGAGACGCCAAACGGCAAGAATAAGCACACGTTACTTTGAAGCTCATTTTGCAGCGGGTCGACCAAGTCTCCGAACTCGATCATTTCGAGTGCCTTGAGAACATCAGAAGCAGAAATACTCCTGTGTTGCTTCGAGAGAGCTACGTCATGTGCACTAAGGCGACGACGGTCAATATCATGCATTTTAAAGAGCTTCAACCTCACGTTGCGGCTAACAAAACCCATGAGTTCTTCGGCAGTACACCACCCAAAAGGATACTTACCCAGATAGTTGATGAAAACAGTTGACCCTTTCACCAGAGACAGCACCGTCTCCTTTTGCAATTTGGCGTTGTCTGGTATCTGGGATACACGTGAGTGCCGCTAAGACACGGATCTCAAAACCCACCGCTGATTTTGCGATCTTCGTGACGAGGCTCTTTGGTAACTCAAAGTTCTCTATGCCTTCTGAAACGAGATCCTGTTGGGCTTGAGCGGATATCGGACCTCCACCTGCGTCTTTGCGTGGCATTATGTCAAGTCTGTATCAAAGGTAGTACTCAGTACAAGAATACAAGGATTTTGCGAGAACGAACTGTAGTGGAAGTCCCGCACAAGGGTGACGCGGGTAAGTGAGAGTGGTCACGTGAGAACCAATTTTGGATGGCTACTGGTTACTGGTTCAACGACGTCTTAGGCCTCAGTGAAACAAGTGCCTATAAATTCAAGACGATCAGTGTGAGTGATAGTTTATCTTACGTGTTTCTCTGACCTTTGACACAGTCTTAGTCTTATTATTTTCTCTCGAGCTGTAGCCTACCTCGATGCGAAAGTGATGTCTTCCAGAGGCCTTCGTCTTCTGCTCTGGCTTTCCTTTGTTCACTGCGTAGGGGTATACTTGTTCACCAAGGGATTTCTCTTGAGCCGGTTGTCTCTTCCAGACCGAAATGAATGTAGTCATGATGGGTGCACCTCTCTCGCGACACACAAAAGAGCCGTCATACTGGTCATCGACGCCCTTCGATTCGATTTCATCTCCAGCCATCCCCCAGAACCTCCTTCTCCGTACCACCACAACATCTTGACGCTTCCCGGGGAGCTCACCGCTGCACACCCGCAGCACTCCTTCATATTTAATGCTCATGCCGACCCACCAACTACAACGCTCCAGCGTATCAAGGGTCTCACAACTGGTTCACTTCCGACATTCGTTGACGTTGGAGAGAGCTTTGGAGGTTCAGCTATCAATGAAGATTCACTGCTCCACCAATTCGTAGACGCCGGGCGGAAGGTCAGCTAGACGACTCGCCATCTTTTTCCGCTTTATAAACGCCTGAAAGGTTGCTTTCGCAGGCGACGATACATGGATGACACTGTTCCCTGACATCCTTGATCACAACATGTCTTTCCCCTTTGACTCGTTTAACGTCGAGGACCTGCATACAGTCGATGAAGGGGTTATTTCGAACCTCTTACCCATGGTGAAGAATCATTCACACTCCTGGGGCCTCGCGATTGGTCACGGACTAGGTGTTGATCATGCTGGCCACCGCGTTGGCCCTGAACATCCGGTCATGAAGGCGAAACTAGAGCAAATGAATGACTTCCTCGCCGAGCTTGTTATGGCCATCGACGATGATACATTGTTCATTTTGCTTGGGGACCATGGCATGGACCGCACAGGCAACCATGGAGGCGATAGTATTCTAGAGACGATGTCTGCTGTTTGGATTTATAGCAAGGGTGTGGCATTATCCCAGGGATCAATATCGCTTCCGAATAGCCTCGTTCCAACCACCGTATTCCCAGGAGAGACGGTTCCTCATCGATCCATTCAACAAATTGACCTCGTGCCAACCATATCGCTCCTCCTCGGCCTCCCCATTCCGTTCAACAACCTCGGGAGCATCATCCCAGAAGTTTTCGACCGTGGAACGAACAACGCAGGGATCCAGGAAGCCCTCGAACTCAACGCGAATCAAATCAAGAATTATTTGGACACCTACCGTGCTAGCCGGTCTGGTGGGGAACTGGATGGATTTTGGTCGCAACTTTCAGAGAGCTGGGCGGCAACACAAGCCGCGTCGTCCGAGATTTCCCTTCCTGCTCTATGGGAATTTAGTCGTCACTCGTTATCGGTGTGCCGAACTCTTTGGGCACGGTTTAGTCTCCCTTTGATTGGCGCTGGTCTTACTACTATAGTCCTCAGCATTGTCGCAACATATTGTGCATACCGTTTACTTGGCGATGATGCCGAAAATTCGGAGGAACGTCTTACAAGGGCATTATCTAGTGCATTCAAAGCTGGCGCTGCAGGGTTAGCATTGGGGAGTATAGCTTACTTCCCCCTGCAGTGTTTTCTGGAAGGCGTTCACCTCCATCACACTTCCCTTTTTGGGAGTGCACTTGTGTCGACGCTAACGTTCACGCTTTCGTGTCGTCCTACTTTCTGCCGCGAACAACTGACCTCCGTCCCGATCATTCCCGTCCTTCATGCACTATGTTTCGCTTCCAATTCCTTCACTGTCTGGGAAGACCGCATCGTCCTTTTCCTCAGCATTACATCACTTGTTCCGGTTTTCTTCATCGGATTCACCGCGCCAACGTCTCGCCTTCGATATCGCATCCTTGGCTTTTCTGGGCTATTTGCGGCCTGTGTCAGGCTCATGGCCATGAGCACCGTGTGTAGAGAGGAACAGCATCCTTATTGCACCGTGACATTCTACATTTCGCCTACTTCGTCCGCTCCTCCCATTCTCGCCTTACTCATCGCACTACCTGTCGCCTTCGCCATCCCATTCGTCATTCGGCGCATTCTAGGCATCTCAAAATCGGAAAAGGGCTTGGCTGGAGTTTTCTTCCCCTGGGTGCTTACGTCTGCTTTACTTGCCGGAACTGGCTTTTGGATCCTGGAATGGGCTCACTCGACGGAGTTCTTCGGAGACGGCGTAAATGCCATGTTCCGTCTGACACGGACGATGCTAGCCAGAGCATGTTTTGCAGCAATCGCGATCGGGGGAGTCTCGTTATGGTGGACATCACCTGTTTGTCTCGAGATCAACACTGAGGACCACTCCTCGGATAGTCAAGCATCCCAGAACCAACAGGAACAGAAGACAAAAGTGACCGTGTTCGGGTTTGCTAATGCGTTTGGGTCGCCCTACTTCGTGTTCTGGACAATCTTCTTGAGTGTTGTCTGGTTATGCACGCAACTTACTGGACAGGTAGTTTTGGGACTCGCGACTGTAGCCCTACTGGCACATCTGGAGGTCGTCGATAGTGTCCGGGATGCTCATGGGCTCAGTGATGCGTTTGCATCGAGCAAACCAACTACGGCTTTGGACCTCAACGCACTTAAGCGAGAGCTCTCGTTCTCAGAAGTCGTTCCTCTTGCGCTTCTGGCGGCCCACACGTTTCACGGGACAGGTCATCAGCCAACAATACCCTCGTTACAATGGAAGACGGCCTTTATCTTGACTTCCACAGTTTCCTTTCCCTTTTCGCAGCTAACGGTTATTATCAACACGTTTGGGCCGCATTTCTTGATGGGTCTCGCCTCACCACTCCTTGCGCTCTGGAACCTCCCACCGTTACCTCCACCACGCGGCCTGACAGCCTCCTCGCTGCGTGCGAGCCTTGCTATTATGTTGTATTTTTCGATTCTTCTATTGGGAAGTGCTGCATGTGCAACTGCGCTGAGAAGGCACCTCATGGTCTGGAAAATTTTCGCACCGAGATATATGTTTGCTGCGATCTCGCTTATCGCTATCGATCTAGGCGTAGTTGTTGGCGTTGGGATGGGGGTGGGTAGGGTTCAAGAACGGATAGAAAAGATATTCAAGGGGATAGCTTGAGTCATATTGTTCGATGGAACCCCGTGATCTTGTTCGATGTGTTGAGACACCCTTCAATAGACGCCGTTTAGTTGCGCGCGATCGATATCCTAGTCAGTTGCCGCAAGTTACGAAAGTAACGGTGCTAAGTGTAATACTACTAGGCCCACCAACTTGAAGCGAAACATCGGCTTATTTCTTCCGCCGTGTCACACCCCCGGGAACAATTGAGACGACTCCTCGGAGCTGGAGCGGAAACGCCATTGTCATTACATATACCGAGTTCCAAGGTCCCCGATGAACCCCTGCGGAGCGCCTGTTTTCTTCCTTTCCAACACCTACTTTACAATCATCGTCTGTTAACCCTTCTTGCCAAGCTCTCGTCCCGATAACCTCTCACCCTCGACGAGAGTCCAGACGCGCACCATGATTATGAGCCTCCAGCTTCCGGACCTCTTGTCCATCTGCAGAGTTTTTGAACTGCGGACCAACAGGCACTGCAGAGGGGTCTCCCAGGCTTCTGAGAAGTGGTTGATGGAATCCGGCGTCGCACTTTCCTCCATGGCGTGGAGCGCTGCGAAGCCAGGGCTGTTAGCGGCAGCTTGTCATCCCAGCACGGACCCGACGCAACTTCGGTTCATCACCGATTTCCTCAGTCTGCTGTTGCACCACCGTGAACAGCCCATATCCCAAGTTACCGTTGCACGCCCGGGGGATGCCGATACGTTCATGCTGTGAGTGTTCCACCTTGCTATGTATTGTTTCGTCGCGATGATATCATTAATGATGGGTTCATTTCGTGCCTGACCCTCACTTTCTCCTACCGACGGACGCAAATGCCATCTATACGGACCTAGTCTCTCGGACCGGCTATCGCGTGCAGCTTACAGGCACCCCCGATGGTACATGCGGTTCGCCAAATCTCAACGGTGTTACGTCGAAGCGAGGCACCAGCTTTCCAAGAATGGCGCAGATGGGGTCATCCCAGATCTCGAGTCCTACATAGAACTGAGACGCGACGCGTCTGGATTCCGGTTGGCGCTCGATATGGTGCAGTATGCCGGGGATACCAACGTTTCTGACAAGTTCCTGGGAGACGTGTTATTCGGGAGACTTCATGATCATGCATGTGATATCGCTGCTTGGTCCGAGGTAGGTATCCCTTTTACCGACTCGGACAAATTCGCGGGTCGCTGATTCGGACGTTCCCCCCAAAAAGGACATTGTATCATTCGCAAAGGGCGTACCTGCGAAAGACGAGGCGAATATCGTCACCATCCTTATGAGGGAACGGAACGTACCCTTGGAGTGCGCCGTATTCGCTGCGGGAACGCTCGTCAAGCAGAGTGTGGAGGCATTTGTCGCCACTGCGGAAGCGCTTCTTTCGGTGCCTGATTTCGCCGCTGACGACGAGGTACGACGGTACCTCCGTGGACTGCGGGATTGGATTGCTGGTTTCGTCAATTGGCTGTATGAGACGGAGCTCTTCCTGGGCGAGAAAGGAAGTGAGGTGAGAGCGTTTGGATGGGTGTTTATCCCTGTCCCGCCATGAGGCACACAGTGAAACGATACCGAGGATATTCTTGGGAGAGGTAGTCATAATGTATTTCTTCGTACGATATGGGGAATCGGGGGGATTTCTTGAACTAATCGCATCCAGTGCGCTGCTTGTACCCTCATTGCATCTACAGCACCAATATTCCATCACACTACTTACGGACGTCGATATTTAATTTCGCGAGCTGATTAGCAGCTCTGTTTTGTTTTCTTAGATCTTATCTCCCCTAGTAGGGTTGAGCCGTTCCCTTTTTGAGCCAAAGTGTATTTCGTTTCGAATCAACTCCATTCAGATCAACATTTACCACCAAAGTCACGGGTGCTCTTGATCCAAAGATCATGAAGCAGTTCTCTGGAAGATGACCAGTCCTCGGACCGCCACGGCAGCATCCTCTCAAGAGAGCTCGCGAAACTTGCCTTGTCTTCGCCTTGTGTGTCGTGTGTCCGGGATTGAAATGTTTAACGTTCTTGGACCATACCCCGGAAAGCACCAAAAGAGCAGGCCATTAATGTAGTTCGTAGTGGGAAGATACACGCTGTGCCATCTGGCTCGAACGCATTAGAGGCGGGACGACCATAATGATAGGTCTCGTCCCCTGGCGCAATGTCATGGACGATGGTTTTTAGCGTGGCATATCGTGGCCGTGACTACCTGTAACATAGCTTAAGTTGTACATGAACGACGGGGGCATTACCATGATGTATCACAAGTGAGCCAAACCGTAGACGTGACGGCAAACTCGAGCATTGTAAGCGCGTGGTGATGGTCGTGGGCAGGTCCAACTTGAAAGCGTGGTGGAAGAAGGGACAGAATGAACGGCAAACAAGCACTTTTGGGCATCTCCGACCACTGCCAAGATGGGCCCGCCGTCAATCAACCTAGTTCGACGGCTGTGTCCATCATGCTTTGCAATACCAAGTGAGTACCGGATGCCCGGAGGCTGATGATTCGTGA